>PISX010008679.1:0-59278 GCA_004024625.1 Mellivora capensis | reverse complement strand
AATGATGTTTGCTGTGGGTCTTTCATAGATAGATTTTATGAAGTTCAGGGATGTTCCCTCTATCCCTATACTTTGAAGCGTTTTAATCAGGAACGGATGCTGGATTTTGTCAAATGCTTTTTCTGCATCAATTGAGAGGACCGTGTGGTTCTTCTCTTTTCTTTTATTGATTTGTTCTATCACATTGATTGATTTGCGAATGTTGAACCACCCTTGTAACCCAGGGATGAATCCCACCTGGTCATGGTGAATGATCTTTTTAATGTGCTCTTGGATCCTGTTTGCTAGGATCTTGTTGAGAATCTTAGCATCCATATTCATCAGTGATATTGGTCTGAAATTCTCCTTTTTGGTGTGGTTTTTGCCTGGTTTGGGGATCAGGGTAATGCTGGCTTCATAAAAAGAGTCTGGAAGTTTTCCTTCTGTTTCAATTTTTTGAAACAGCTTCAGGAGAATAGGTGTTATTTCTTCTTTAAAAGTTTGGTAGAATTCCCCAGGGAATCCGTCAGTTCCTGGGCTCTTGTTTTTTGGGAGGTTTTTGATCACTGCTTCAATCTCGTTACTAGATATTGGTCTATTCAGGTTGTCAATTTCTTCCTGGTTCAATTTTGGGAGTTTATAGTTTTCCAGGAATGCATCCATTGCAGCTAGGTTGCTTAACTTATTGGCATATAACTGTTGATAATAGCTTCTGATGATTGTTTCTACTTCCTTGGTGTTAGTTGTGATCTCTACCTTTTCATTCATAATTTTATTAATTTGAGCTTTCTCTCTTTTCTTTTGGATTAGTGTGGCCAATGGTTTATCAATCTTATTGATTCTTTCAAAAAACCAACTTCTAGTTTCATTGATACGTTCTACTGTATCTCTAGTTTCTACCTCATTGATCTTTGCTCTAATCTTGATTATTTCCCTTCTTATGTGTGGACTTGGTTTGATTTGTTGTCAATTCTCCAGTTCTTTAAGGTGTAGAGACAGCTATTTTATTCTGGATTTTTCAATTTTTTTGAGGGAGGCTTGGATGGCTATGTATTTCCCCCTTAGGACCGCCTTTGCTGTATCCCATAGGTTTTGGACTGAAGTGTCTTCATTCTCATTGGTTTCCATGAATTGTTTAAGTTCTTCTTTGATCTCCTGGTTGATACAAGCATTCTTAAGCAAGGTGGTCTTTAGTTTCCAGGTGTTTGAGTTCCTTCCAAACTTTTCCTTGTGATTGAGCTTCAGTTTCAAAGCATAGTGATCTGAGAATATGCAGGGAATAATCTCAGTCTTTTGGTATTGGTTGAGTCCTGATTTGTGACCCAGTATGTGGTCTATTCTGGAGAAGGTTCCATGTGCACTTGAGAAGAATGAGTATTCTGTTGTTTTAGGGTGGAATGTTCTGTATATATCTATGAGGTCTATCTGGTCCAAAGTTTCATTCAATGCTTTTGTTTCTTTATTGATTTTCTGCATGGATGATCTGTCTATTACTGAGAGAGGCGTTTTGAGATCTCCTACTATAAATGTATTCATATCAATATGACTCTTTATCTTGATTAATAGTTTTCTTATGTAAATGGCTGCTTCCATATTGGGGGCATAGATATTTACAATTGTTCCATCATCTTGGTGGATAGTCCCTTTAAGAATGATGTAGTGTCCTTCTGTATCTCTGACTACAGTCTTTAATTTAAAACCTAATTTATCTGATATGAGAATCGCTACCCTGGCCTTCTTTTGAGGTCCATTTGTGTGAAAAATGCTTCTCCATGCCTTCACTTTCAATCTGGATGTATCCTTAGATTCAAAATGGGTCTCTTGTAGACAACATATGGATGGGTCCTGTCATTTTATCCAATCTACAACCCTGTGTCATTTTATGGGCACATTAGGCCATTCACATTGAGATAAAAAATAAAAAAAATAAAAAAATAATAAATGAACCAGAATAGTGGGAACGAATTTAAAAATTAAACGTTGTATCTATGAAGTAGTAGTGATTTTTCTCTTCTCGGTTTTTTTTTTTTTAATTCACCTTTTTAAACTCTATAGGCTATTAAGAATCTCTTGCCTTAATGCTGAGCTTTATTTATCAACATACTAGTAAAATAACTATATTTGAGTCCGAAACATTCCAGCTCATTTCTGTAAGAAAGCATACAAAGTACTGTTGTAGGGTATACAGGTGATTGGACTATTTACATTCAAATGTAAACAAAAGAAATTCCTTAGATACATATGACTGTGAGTTATGTGGTCTGAAATGCAATGAATGGTTGGTTAATCATAGAAGCCAAGAAGTTGTAGAAGAAATGTCATTTGGAACACCAATATATGGCTACATGCCAAGTGAAATTTTATTTTCCTGGAACATGCCTCCTTTCAATTCAAGGAAGGAAGGATAAAATGGTATGTAGGATTGAGCAGGAACTTTATATCTCAGAGACACAATAGGAAAAGAAATATATCTCAAGAGACAACTTCAGAGAAAGAGGTGATTTCTCAGTCTTTCCAAGTTTCCAGAAGACTGTCACACAAACTTTTCTATACATATAAAGTTCACTGAAGACTGGGAGGAGGGAATGAGGGGCTTGGGGAGGAATTCTTGGTCTGCTTAGTAAATCTGCTAACTTTGCAAATCTACTGGGTTCGCCAGAACATATGTAGCCCATTCAGATATAATAAACACAGAAAGTTAGAATATGTCTTCTATATGTTTATTTTTCTTTACCTTTGAAGTAAACACTGATACAATATTTTTTTCTTTTTTAGAGTCCCACTCATGCACATACCTTTAATATTGTCTCTTGGTTCATTTGAGACAGATTTGTATTAGTAAAAAAAAGTTCATTATTACTAAGCACATATCACTTATCCTTAAGATAAATTAACTACTCAAGCAATCTCATGGGGGAAAGGGGACATTTATAATTGCTCAAAAGAAAACGCATATTTTACATAAGTTATTACACTAAAGAAGTGATATATATAAAATATGTATAAGAAACAAAAGAGAATGAATTCAGAGTCAAAAGGCATAATACATTTTGTATCTTTTATCATTTTTCTATTGAGCAGTACAAACATTAAATTGTTTTTCTGCTTTTCCATCTTACTGGTTGCTTTGAAAATATGTTCACCTACCTTAGGATGGGTCACAGTTATTTATGGGGTTTTTCTTGTGCCATGTTCCTTAAAGGTGTTAAAATTGACTTCTTCTAGCAAAATTAGTTTGGTACATTTCACATGCATCCCAAGCTTCAGTGACATTTGGTTATCATTAAATGACTACAGTGAATATAAGAGAGAAACATTCCAGTTCTTATGCATAGTCACTCACATCTCTCCTTGAGAACCAAGAATTCTTTGTTCCATTAACAGAACAATAACATTCTTAGGCTTGAAAATGTATATATATATATATATATATATATATATATATATATATATCTGTAAAAAAAGAGTCACAAAGCCACAGTATTTCTGAAATGAGATATCATTATTTATACATTCTGTTTCAAACTTCATGCCAATTTTCTCCCTGACAAACTACAGATAGATATTTCCTGGCTCAGTATTTTATATAAGAAATAATAGATTGAAGGCAAGATTATTCTACTAAGGACCAATGTTACAAATTTTGTTGAATCTTGTCTTAGTCTAAGCCACTTTATGACAAAGTCTATTCATAATAACATACTTTTGTTGGCTTTTATTTAGCCAACAAATGGTTAATATTGGTTAAGCATTTTCCTGGTACTGGTCCTGGTGCTCTATGCAGTAGATCTGCATAACTCTTATGGGAGAATAAGGATTGGGTAAAATGGCCTAGAAACTAATAAAATAATAAAAATGGCCTAGAAAACTAATAATTTTAAAGAGCATAAAAGCTCCCATGTTCTGGGGTGCTTGGGTGGCTCAGTGGGTTAGGCCTCTGCCTTCGGCTCAGGTCATGATCCCAGGGTCCTGGGATCCTAGGGTCTCTGCTCAGCAGGGAGCCTGCTTCCTCCTCTCTCTCTCTCTCTCTGCCTGCCTCTCTGCCTACTTGTGATCTCTATCTGTCAAATAAATAAATAAAATCTTAAAAAAAACCTCCCATGTTCTAATTCCACCTGTTTTCTTTTTATATATTTCACTGATTTGTTCGGTCAGCCCAACTATGTCTGGTATTGAAACTCGAATGTTCCTTTTACATGTAAATGACATGACTATGTCAGAAACTATCAGGACTCTCAAGGAGAAATTGGTTCTGCTTGCTAGCTGTTATCAGAAAAGATTGCTTAAGATTACTCATTTTAAAACAAAAATTATTTGGGTCAATTATCTTTCAAAATGTACTTGATCATATCAATACCATGTAACAAGATAATTTAGTTACTTAAGCATGCATTTGTAATTAATTCATCCAGGTAGATTCACCAAGGAAATTAGTTTCTTAAAACCAGATGTTCCATCAATGCATTTGCTATGATATATATATATATTTTTTTTTTTTTCTATAGCCATGGTGTGTGGCTGGTAATTTATACTTTGAGAATGTCCCAGTCTAAATCATCTTGATCACATTGTATGGTGAATAATTTGGAGACTTAATAATTCACTCATTCATATGCTGAAAAAAAAAAACTCAGAAACTTGTTTCTTAATAAACTCTTGGATCTTCCTACTCTACTGGCCCACCTCTATGTAGAAATTAGGTGGCCATCTATTCAAAAAATTGTGTTGATTTTTGGTCTCATTTTCACAAGAGCTAGTCAACCCTCCTGTTCAGTTAGTTGATTTTTAAAATACAAAGTTTGTCCTTAATCAGTAACAAGGAATTTTTCATTAACAGAGAACATACTTTCAAACTGTTTGCTAGCTAACTTCTACCAGAAGCCATTTGTGAAAGTCATTTCATTTCTGGAGATTGTTTTGAAAAAATGAAATGTATGTCTCTATAATTCTTGTTTTTAACTTCTGAATCATGCTGTGCTATCAAAAAGCTGCACATTCAGACTACATTTTCTTAGCCTCTATCAAAATATTTTCTTTGTTGTACTTTAACATTATGTCCTTGGCTTACATTAATGGAGACCCTAAAAAATGCTTTATGAAGTAGACTACTATAGTTACTAAATAACACTATTAAAATGTCACCAACTACATAACCCAGAATCCTGCATACAACGACCCAGTCAAGACATTGGCTTGACCTTACAAAGAGCTAGTGTGTCTTCTCCTTAAGTGAGAATATAATTCTTGTAAACTGATTGTAGCTCCTTTTGTTTCAGCTGCGAAGAAGCTCAGAGTTAAATTATTAATTAAAAGTATGAAACTATTAAATCCTTAGTACACATTTCTTTTTTTTTAAGATTTTATTTATTTATTTGACACAGAGAGAGAGATCACAAGTAGGCAGAGAGGCAGGCAGAGAGAGGGGGAAACAGGCTCCCTGATGAGCAGAGAGCCAGATGTGGGGCTCGATCCCAAGACCCTGAGATCATGACCTGAGCTGAAGGCAAAGGCTCTAACCCACTAAGCCACCCAGGCACCCCACATAGTATACATTTCTTAATTCTAAATTTTCTATGAATTTGCTTTTCTCTTCTATATTTTAGTGGTCTTGACTTTTTAATTAATGCCTGTGTTTCTGGATTTTCTGTATATCACTGAAAGATATTTCAAAACATTTTGTTACACATGATGGATTCTAGCTAAAAAGAAAGAAAAATAACCAAATATCCCACAGTGTCGTCAAAGATACTAAAAAAGGTATGAGTGGGGTAGAAAAGGTGAGATAAAGTGGTGATGGAAAAATCATTAGAGCACTAAAGGTGAGTAAAATAAAGGTAATAATGAGTGAAATTAAAAGTAAAGAATTTGAGAATAATACATAGTAAGATTGGAGGAGACTCTGACAAAAAGATGAAAAAAAAATAGAGTAGAATGTCACAAATGAAAAGAAATATAAGTCAAAAGACAGACGTCTACAGGTCTGAGAATAAATTAAATATTCGAACACACACAGCAGGAAAACCACTCAAGTACTGTGGCCCCTAAACAATGCACACAGCTCCTGTGCAATGTCACAAAGTTTCTGGGAGAGACCAAGTCCAGGTCAGGTCACTGTCTTTCATCCCATCATGTACAGAGGTTGATTTTAATGTATGTTATGTTCATAACAGTTGACAATACATCACCAAACTTTTCTAATCCAGTTATTAATTCAGTTACTCTTACTTAATATTCTCATATCCATGAATTCACTTACATAATAAATTCAAATTCAGTGAACAGGGCAAGCTTTTGTTTCAGAATGATTCGAGAAGTGACCCGCAGCAACAAATTCCAAGGAAGGAGGCAAGGTGGTGGATGGAGGGCATCATGGCGGGAGTGATGGCACTGAGCCTTTCCTGAGACGGACTAAGGTAGCCAGGGCTTCCCCCTCCTACCTCTTCCCACAGAATGTATTTGCATTTGCATTTCCCTTTTCCCTCTCAGTAGTTTACCTTTGCCAAACCTTTCAGTAAGATACTGAATTTCTAGAGCAGTGGTTGTTAAGTGTGGTCCGCAGAGTCCAGCAACAGTGCCATCTTGGAACATGAGACACAGGGCAGTTCTGGAGCTCTGTTCCAGACCTACAGAATCAAGAATTCAGGGACTGGGACCCTTATGATCTCTAGTGTTCATAACACATGATATAGCTTGAGAGCCAGTGGACTAGAAGAACATACCGATATGAAGAGCAGGTGACTGCTCATTCATAAGTGCATTAAATGGGAGGTGATAATTCTAGGAATAGAGGCAGAGTGTGAAAAGGAGGATGGAAAAGTGCAGAAAAAGAATATAAGCAACTGATACCTTTCCATTTGCTTATACCAGGGACTCAAATGTAGATTCGAGTGTTCATAGGTTTAATTTTTAAAACTTACTTTTTGCACATTTGTATCTATGCTGTTCTTCATTCTCAGTTCGCACTGAAAAGAGGAAGTCAGACACTCAGGATTCCTCAGCAAAACTGGTACTACAACTACACATTCTCTAGACTTTAACTCATTATCCTCACACAGAGCACATAAGTCACCCTCAGTTCCTAAGTCATTCCACAAATGATCAAGTTTCCTCTCAGTTTTAGCTCCATACAGGGATCAACATCACCACTGCAATTCAGTCACCCCTGAGGTGAGACTCTGCAGCTGTTTAAACAGTGCATGGCCCGTGACAACACGCCAGTGTGGGGCAGGAAGCAAAGAAGGATTCTATTTCTAATTGAACCTCTGATGGGAATTGAAATAGGTGGTGTTTGATTTCTTGAACTAGAATTCATCTGCTTATCATAAACTCTTCAGTGGCACCCTTTCTCCCTCACTCCAAGTACCGTCACTCACAAACCCTCCACCCTTGCCATTTGCTCTTTCATTGTCCTCTTTCAGTAACTGGACTTGGACCCCCCTTTTCCAAAAAAAGCTACCGTGAGCTCTGAAATATCTCCACACTGTTAAGGGGAAAAAATTGCAGCCTGCTTCACCACCACTGAGATGATTTAGAGAAAAACAATGAAGATCATTTTAAAAAGGGCTTATATACTGGGTTATTTGGCCAGAATGAGAGAAGATTAATGGGTAGATTGACCACATAATTCCCATATTTTAAGTCTGGAAAACTTTTAAGAGGAAAGGGAGATGGTGGCTATTACAGATTCTGCCAAGACAACTGACCTCTGCTGGGACCGTGGGCAAACCAACGACATGCTCACTATATTAATCAAAGACCGTCTGCTAACCTTAAGTGTATGAAGAATTTCAAATGATAAATGAAAAATATTTATCATTTGCTTACCTACCCATAGAAGACCAGATAAGCATAAAAACAGTATAGACTTTAGTTATCGTTTATGTATATATTTATTGAGGATTCTGTAATCACTGGGCTCATTATCTAATCATTGAACATATGTCTGTACAAATTAAAATTTCATTATCCAGTTATTAGACATAACAAGATCATCTTGACTCTTAAAATATTAATTGCAAAAATAGATCCTGTGGGAGGTGTAGAGTTTCCATCCATGGGGACTCACTGCCTCTGCTTATAATTAACTGGCCTACAATATAATAGGAGCTTGATAAGCTCCTATGTGTTTTAAAATTACACAGTTATAACATAGGTCTCTGAAAGCAAAATATTATGCTGTTCTTTCTAGACTCCTTCCAAATCTACAAGTTCAGGATATCTTTCCAGTTATTTGGAGGCCCTCTCTATAGAACTCTTCCCTCAGCTTGTCCATACACGGCTAAAAGTTGGATTACAGAAAGCTATTCCGGAAAGTAGAGGCAAAGTAGCTCCACATTGTTTTGTTGGTGGCATTCTTTTCACAATATAATCTTACATACTCTTTCCTTAGAACTTTTTCCTTTGAAGCCTTCAGAATCTCTATATGCTACAAAACCTGATATTTATCTGGCACGTCAAATGATAAGATTTGACATTATCGGATTTGATCACAAAATCTGACACTATCAGAATCTTGGCTTTCAGGAACAAGAGTCACTATAGCATATTTGGATGAAAGGAAGGACATACGCTATGGCAGGAAAATTTTCTCAAACAAAACTTCCCCAAAATATTTTATGTGTCTTTAAGAAGTACTGGAATTAATATCAGCTTTTGTTACATTTTCATATTTCATCCAGATCTCGATACAAAGCTAGAATTTTAGGGGCACCTGGGTGGCTCAGTTGGTTAAGCATCTGACTCTTGATTTCAGCTCCGCTCATGATCTCAGGGTTGTGGGATCAAGCCCTGTGTGGGGCTCCATACTCAGTGTGGAATCTGCTTGTCCCTCTCCCTTTGTTCCTCCCCCTGCTCACGTTCTCTCTCTCTAAAACAAATAAATAAATCTTTTTTAAAAACCCAACAAGAATTTTAGAATTATTAATGATGGAGCACATACTTTCATAAAATAAGAAATATCAAGGTTTATTAATAAACTCCACATCTAAAAAACATTAAAGCACTATAACTGATCAATTCAGTGACTTCAAAATAAAAAGAACATTTTTATTATTATCAAGAAGTAAAATGAATTGTAAGTTCAGAGACTTTTTTTGCCTCTTAATTTATTGACATAAAATTGGATAGATACGTCCCTAAGGGTCCTGACATACACAACATGTCCAGCCATGCACGACTGTGTTATTTGTTAAATATATACTTCCCTCTTTTCTCATTATAATATTGCATCCAACTCACAACTAGTGCCAGATAGGTGATACAGAGAAGTGATTCCCAGGCAAAGTCCCTCATGGGGAGAGATCAGTTCTGTCTGACATGTTTCTGGAAGGCTTCGCAAAGAAGAGCATTCTATAGAGACGTAAGAAGAGAAAAGTGGGAGTCACTGAGAAAACCAATTTTCCTAAAGTAGAGATTTCATTGTGAGTAATGGTGAGAGACAAGGCCAAACATTTATTGAGGTGAGATTTCCAGCAGGAAGATTTGGACTTTAATGTGGGCTGAGAAAACCACTGAAGGTTTGTGGAAGAGAATTTCAGGGTTTCTGCAAATTAGGCTGGTAGCAATGTACAGAAGAGAACAATTGTGGAAACAAGTAAATTTAAGTTATCAAAGTAATGAGGATCTAAATTAGGGTAGTCTGGTGGTAGTGGGTAAGTAAAGGATAAATGAAAAATATAGTGCAAAAATAATCTAGATGATATTATTATTCACCATATATGACTGTCTAATAAAAGAAAATAATTTTAAAATTGCAAAGTATAAGTCTCCCTGACAGGAACCATTGAGGTACCATTGATTAAAACAAGCAAATCTGAGGAGGAGTTACATGCCAAAGCATAGAAATGGCATGTGAAACAAGAGTATTTGACCTGGGGTATATTAAATGTGTTCAGTTGATAGGAAATCCCAGCAAAAATATTCAGTTGATAATGTGAACTGGTAGAGATGTGATGTTTGAAGCTGAGGGAGTGGATCAGACCTTTGATATACAGAATGTCTATGAAATTGACAGAACTTTGATATACAGATTTTAATGTTCAAGTGTACATGCAGGATGAAAATAGGCCAAGAAGAGAAACCTCAGGCAGCAAAAGAAGAAGGGTCCATAAAGGAGGCAGAGCAAAGAGAGAACTGTGATCACACTAAGGAAAACAGAGAGTGACCTAGGTATTTTTGATATGGACTTTAATACAGGGAATTGGTTAACAGGCATTAGATGGCTACAGAAACAGAAAAAAGATGCTGATCCTGCACAGAAATTAATAAGTGCAAGAAGGGGCTACTGTCCCTGGGGCTGGAAAAACAAAGGAGAAGAGTTGGTAGGGCTAGAACCTAGAATTTGGAAGAGGAGCCCAAGAGAGGTGGTGTTTGGTCCTTTGGGGAAAGCTCCTTGAAGCCGGTCTCAGACCTCTAGTCTAGCAAGTGCCAGGAACTCTGTGGAGGGGACACAGCTCAACAGATGCCTGGAAGAGGGTGTCCCAGTGTGTGAGGGAATACATGAGCATCTCATACTCCAGTGTTTGAAGGAAGCATGTTCTGGTTACCCATAGGAGATAAAATTGGCAAAGGAAGCTGGAAGTTGGAGTGGAGCCAACTGCTTTTGCGGGAACAATCTTCTATGGATTGGAAAAAAAAATCCACTATGTTGTATACTCAAAATTAATGTAACATTGCATGTCACGGATACTCAAAATTTTAAAAACAAACAAAACCCCTCTCTGTGCTCACTTTCCAACCCCTCTCTCTGTGGCCCCCTACTGGCAGAGTCTAAGAGGAAGTCAGCTAAAAAAGAACTCTGGGGAAGGGGCGCCTGGGTGGCTCAGTGGGTTAAAGCCTCTGGCTTCAGCTCAGGTCATGATCCCAGGGTCCTGGGATAGAGTCCAGGAATCGAGTCCAGGGATCGAGGCCCGCGTCAGGCTCTCTGCTCAGCGGGAAGCTTGCCTCCTTCTCTCTCGCTCATTCTCTCTGCCTGCCTCTCCTCCTACTTGTGATCTCTGTCAAATAAATAAATAAAATCTTTAAAAAAAAAAAAGAACCCTGGGAAAAGTTAATTTGTGGAGCTCCACGCTGAGCCTCATGTAGCAGAGTCAAAAAGAGTCTATTGGAGCTGAGAGACAGCACATCTACGGAGGAATACATTCTAAGGGCCAAAGGAAGAGTGGGGTTTCAATAAGAAAGGAGAGGAAAACTCTCAACAAATGCTGGAAAATAGGTCAAGGAAAACAGACCAGGCAAAAACCTTTGAATTTGGTGATTAAAGTAAATGAAATGTTTTAAAATGGGTGAATGTTGGAGCAAATTCTCATAAAACACCTCAAGTACTCTCAATGTCTTTGATTAACCTATGTCAATTTCCCATTACTTTAAGAACTTTACAAATAGGGGCGCCTGGGTGGCTCAGTGGGTTAAAGCCTCTGCTTTCGGCTCATGTCATGATCCCAGGGTCCTGGGATCGAGCCCCGCATCGGGCTCTCTGCTCCGTGGAGAGCCTGCTTCCTCCTCTCTCTCCTTGCCTGCCTCTCTGTCTACTTGTGGCCTCTGTCTGTCAAATAAATAAATAAATAAAATCTTTAAAAAAAAAAAGAACTTTACAAATATTAAATACAACTTTCTTTATATCTATAGGAGATAGTAAATAATATTTCCAAATATCTGAAACAAAACAAAAAAATGATGTGTCCTTCAAAGTATTCACAATGAAGTATGAAATATTTTTATTATTTTACTAAAATAGTACTGGCTTGCCCAAGAAATATGTTTACAAAATATATTAGTTTCTACTTTTTCATTGTCACAAATACATTTTTAAAATTCTTATTAAATTCCTTCTGAGTCATTGAAAAGATACAAGTACCTCATGTAAAAACGAATAATTTAGTATTATGTTAGGATGCCCCTGGCAGTGCTGTGGAGTCTCAGCTGGAAAGAATGGCATAAAGAAAATTCTCTTCCTCCCTCCTGCAGAGAAGAGAATTCCACCACACCATCATCTCTGCTCTTTCCTTTTCCCCCCACAGAGCCTAAAAAATCTGCCTAGAACGTACATTCCACAGTCCTCTGAAGTATTATAGTAATATTAATAAATTCCTTACATGACATTTGGACAAAAGCCAGTCATAGATATAAAAACCTAGGTGTCTCTCAGGTCTGAAATGAGTTTAAAAATATTCTCCATGTTTAAGAAAAAGAAAGCTAAATTTTGGTAACTCTAAGTACAATGATTTTCCTAGTAAGTGTTAGGCAACCAGCTTATGCTAAATTCTGTATTACTATATTCATTTGGATGACAGAACATGGAACTAGTGCTGTGTTTGCTATTGGGAGTGTGAAATTAGAGGTCAAAAGGTACAAAATAACCCCAACTTTATGTAAAAGGAAAAAGGGTGCATGAAAATCAAATATAACAATAAAGCTTCTCTTTTGCTAAACTATCTTCTTTTTCCCTTCAGGGCAATTATATGTCATGGAGTTCCTTCAAGCCTCTGAAATGCTATATTCTGAAGTTAGATTTCTTTATTTCCCCTACCATTTTTTGGTTTAGAACAAGTTATATGCAAATGTAACACACACACACATACACACACCCCACAGTTTAGAGAGATTACTGAATAAATTGCTATTTGATAAAGAAATAGGAGCACCTGACAAATAAAGTTGTGTCCAGGTTAATCCATACTGATTCCATAAGTCATACTGGAATATAACATGTGCATATTTATATATAATAGTTATATCTACTGCTGCTGCACTGTACCATTTCTGAATATTTAACCATATAAGTCAGGTCATATTATTCCAATTTAGCACATGCAGATACTGAGGGCAAAAGAGGACTTTGATCAAGGTCATATAGCTCTATGACAGAATTAGAAGGAAGCTGTATGTCCAAGTTCTTTCTACGAAGCTCTGCTGCAAAAAGGCCTATTTACATTTTATTTAAAACAGAGCAACTGGTATGTCTGCTTTTCTGTTGCTCATAATACTGTGTGTGTACTAAGGGACATCACTGACTCAATTCTTTTAGGAAAATGATACCCTTGGACCCATGCTATAGAACTGTTCTGCCGCTGGCAAACAGCAACAAGAAGTCATCAGAAAGATCTGGGCTGAGCTATGATAGGGGGATAACCACTGTTCTGTGTGAGGAATCCTGCTTGATACGTAAGACAGAGGGACCTCTGATACTTTTAAAGGAAAATGAGTGTTATCATTGAAGACAAGAATCTGGTATTAAGGCATTGAGGCTGTTCCTCTTCCACTAGTCAGGGAGTCCTCACATATTAGTACAGTACCTGGAGTGGAGATCAACCAAATTTGTTGAATTAGTTAGCTGAAAAAATAAGACATGCCTTGTATTTCCAAAAAACTGTTTGGAGATTCAAAGACAAGAAACCAAGACTTAAAAGAATAGATCATCTTCCTGTAAGTTATTCCTTGGGGAACTGCATTCCCAATGTATGAGAAGAAGTTGATAGTTGGGCAAGAGTTTGTAATCATGAGGGCTTTTCCTGAGCTAGTAAATGATGAGGGAAATGACACGAAATTTTCTCTAATCTCAGAGCAAAGTCCTGGCTGAAAGCATATCATGCCATTTACTTGCACCCTTCCAAAATGTAAAATAGATATGTATTTATATATATATATAAAATATTTATGCACTTAACACTAAAACAAAATATATGTAAATTATATATCATATATACGTGTGGGTGCGTGTGTGTATATATACGTATATATACACACACGCACCCACACATATATATGGTATATTCTGATTGAATAACCCAGTGATAAACAGCTGTTTCTCCTATGATGGAGAGAAAATATTTTGTTTTGAAAATACATTTTATTTTTAAAGTTCCTTTGGGATTTTCTAGATTTAAAAAGTGAGGGGTGGGAAAAATCTGAATGTTTTGAAAGAATAAAAAATATTTTGGCAATATCCTCCAACATCTAAGATACCTGAAATTAAAATTGCCCTCAGAGGGCCCTGATCTATCTATTGGAGCCAGAACTCTGATCCTTGGCCAATTGTATGCACACTGCTCTGAGATCCAAAGTGTGTCTTGCATTCCAGAAGTACTACACTGAATCTTACAGCAGCCCAAATCTCCATCAGAGCAAATCACAGCAGCTGGGGTCCAGGCGTATCTGTTCTAATGTGCAAAGGCTAGAACATAATATATTTTTAAGTTATGTTGACCATTATGGTTGAGTACTTCTAGGACTGTAAGAAACAAATTTCTTTTTTTTTTTAAATAGAGCCATGACTTTGGAGATGTGGTATTTAAAAATACTGTGGGTAATTGCAGTAAATGGTCCATGATTATATACATTCACTAAGCTTTGACCATGAACTGACTACAAAACATAGTCTTAGTACATGTTAAACATATATTACATGTTGCATATTACACAAATCACATATTAAAGGAAAGATTTATATCATCTTTCAAATGTATGTAGGTACAGTTGTGTTGAATACAATACAAACTCTGTTTTAAGTTTTACTGTATAAATAGTCACTTTTAAGTTATTACATATCTTCCTAACCATTAGATATAAAAAGGGTACAAAAAACTGTGAAATATATGAAAAGTTTTTATCTTTTTTTTGTAATGGCTTAAATGTGTAATTTTTTTTTACATTGAGATATAATTTACATATATTTTGTTTTAGTGTTGTGTACAACATAATTATTTGATATATGTATATATATGTATATATGTATATATTGTATATATTGCAAAATGATTACCCCAATAAGTTTAGTTAACATTTATCATCACACATAGTTACAATATTTTTTCTTGTGCTGAGAACTTTTAAGATTTGTTCTGTGAGCAACTTTCAAAAATATCATACAGTACTGTGAACTACAATCACCAAGCTGTACATTACATCCCCAGGATTTATTTACAACTGGAATAACTGGTGATCTTTGATCACCTTCACCTATCGCACCCCCTTACCGGCCTCTGACAGCAGCTAATCTGTTCTCTAAATCTATGAGTTCAGGTTTTTTTAAAATTCTAAATATAAATGAGATTATGTAGCATTTGCCTTTCTGTATCTGAATTGTTTCACTTAGCATAATATGCCCTCAAGTTGTATCCATGTTGTCACAAATGACAGGATTTCCTTTTTTTTTTTATGGTGGAATAATATTCCATTGTGTGTGTGTGCGTTTATATATATCATGTTTTCTTTATCCATCATCCATTGATGGACTTCTAGATTGTTTCCATGTCTTGGCTATTGTTAAAAAAATGTTGCAATAAGCATAGGGGTATATATATCTTTTCAAGATAGTGATTTCATTTCCTATTGATAAAAATCCAGAAATAGAATTGCTAGATCATATGATAGTTCTGTTTTTAATTTTTTGAGGAACCTCCAAACCGTTTTCCATAGTGGCTGCACAATTTACATTCCCACCAATAGTGCACAAGAGTTTCTTTTCTCCACATTCTTGCCAACTGACAACTAGCCATTCTGACAGGTGTGAGGGGATGTCTCATTTTGTTTTTGATTTGCATTTCCCTGATTAAGGATGTTTCTGTTAGCTATTCGGATGTCTTCTTTGGAAAACTGTCTGTTCAATTCCTCTGACCAATTATTGAATGGATTGTTTTTTTTTTCTTGAGTTGTATGAGTTCTTTAAATATTCTGAATATTTATTATATTATATTATATATGATTATTAGATATATGATTTGCAAATATTTTCTCCCATTCCATAGGTTACCTTCTCACAGTCATGTGGGAAACGTATCTAAATCTAAATAAACAGGTATTCCCCTTGGTACTTTAAAGATATTTGTCCTTTATCTTCTGAGATCATGCCTTTTTGATTGATTGCCTCTAAGATGCCTCTAAGAAATCTTCTGTCATTATGATTGTTATTTATTTATAGGTATTCTTTTTGACTCTCTAGTAGCCTTTAAAAATTTCCTTTTATCCTCTCCTCTAATGTTTTGCAATTTTTCTATGATGTTTTTAATGAATGGGTTTGTATTTATTTAACTTATTAAGAACTTGTCATGCTTTTACAACCAGAAGACTCGTATTCCCTTGTGAGTCTTAAAAATTTGGAATCATAACATTACAAATTTTTCTTCTCTCCCCTTCCAATTTCTCCTTCTGAGACCCCTTCCAGACACATATTAGAGATTCTCATTGTATCCTCCTTCAGTTGTCATTTGACTTTTCTCTTTTAATCTCTGAGCTGTATTCTAAGTGGTTTCTTCAGATTTATGTTCTAATTCTTTCTTTACCTATATTCAGTCAATGCTTTAATTCATCTACTGTTTTCATTATTTCAAATTTATGTATTCATTCTATTATTTAGTCCTGTACTTTTCTTATGGATTTTATTTCTTTTATCCTCTAACCTTTTAAATATACTTGCTTTAAAGTCTTTTTCAGAATAGATTACTCTAGGTTACTAGAGTAACCTAGTAAAGGAATAGATTACTCTAGTTCCTCAAGTACTTCCTTTTCTTATATGTGTGGTTTTTCTCTCATGGTAATGAGTTTTCTCATGGACTTCAAAATTTTTATCTCTCAGCTATCATCAGTGGGGATTATTTTCCATAAGAAAAACAAGATTTCTGGAAATGGAAAATTCAGCAATTTAATTACCAAATGTTAAATTGTTAAATAAGTGGATCTAACTGACATTTATAGACTATTCTCAACCAACAATGGAAAAATCCACATTCTTTTTCTAACTCCCATAGAACATGCACCATGGTAGACCATGGCTGAGCCATAAAGCATGAACACAATAAAATAATTTAGTTACTGGATGTTAGATGGTAGGATCCAGGTTCCTCACTACTGGACTGGGAATTCAGATAAGCATAAGGAGGAGGCTAGAATGATCCATGTATTAGATTAGATTTGGAGACATAGTCTGGACTTATGTTTAACTTAATATAGATACAGATGATCACACACAGAAATATTAATAGATATAGGCATATGGATAAGTGCATATACATGAGTTAGTATAAACACACATACCTCCTTGTTTGTCAGCTGAGAAGTCTTTAAAGTAATGACATCTCAATAGAAACAAAAACACTAGCACCTAGATCTTGGTTTTTAATACCATTCTCCTGTAAAAGAAACTAGGTTTTGTTGGAAAAAATCGCTGATTCCTAGACTGGGCACAAAATCTACAAGATAATCGTAGACTATTTTGTGGTGTCAGAAATTAATGAAATGCCCCAGAAAAAGAAAATTACATTGGTGAGTGTATCTCAAAGGAACAGAAACCAAATAAAAGCAATCTCAATGTCCAAAACTGGAACATTTGAACAACAAAGAAAATGAAGTAGTTGGACTAAAATCCAAAGTATAAATGAATATCTTTGAGTGCATACTGATATAATCACATAAATATTTAAATATGGAGGAAGAAGTAAATCTCTATGTTGAAGAACTCCAAATAATTTATGTAGTTTTTCTATTCCTTAAGTATGGACTGCACATAGTAATTTCCTTTCCAAGTTTATAGTATGGAGGGGAGTGGAAAACAGAGTAATATCACAATGGAAAAATCTGGTGAATACTATCACAGCCAGGTGCTCAAGGTTAATAGCATCAGTAATAAGTCATGCTGATAGTATGTACCCTTGATGTGACATGATAAAAAGAGTACTTTCCCTCTGTCCTCTTTTTCTTCCAAATTAACAACCCAGTCTAATCTTGAGAAAAACATCAAATTCCAACGCAGGGGCATCTTATAAAATATTTTACCAGTACTTTTCAAGACTGTCAAGAACATTAAAACAACCAAAACCTAAGAAACTGTTACAGCCAACAGAAGCCTAAGAGACATAACAAGTAAATATAATATGGAATACTGGATTGGATCTTGATACAGAAAAAAATAATCAGGTAAAAATTAAGGAAATCTAAATAACATGGACTTTAGTTAATAATAATATATAAATATTTTCTTATTAATTTCAACAAATATAACATACAAATGTTAAGATATCAATAATAGGAGAAACTGGGTGTAGGGGTTATGTGGGAACTCTATGAATTCTTTTTGAAATTTTCTATACATATAAAACGTTAAAAATATAAACTCTAATAAATTTTTAGTAAATCTTTATATGAATTTTTTAAATATATTATGTTGAATTCATTCTCATTTGGGTTAATTGCAAATCCCATCAAAATACAAATCATGAACTACATCATAAAACTTCATTCTGTTATTATTTTTATTTTTTAGATGGTGATAAGAGAAAGGGGTCCCAGTAAACAAGGAGTGTCTTTCCTTGCAAAATATCTTCTTAGCTTTCAGAATTATAATAATATTATAAAATGGGGAAAACAGCCTCACTCATGATTCTCTCAGTTACCTGTGATGCATGTTTATAGAGACCAGGTTGGCCAAGTTTGCTGTTGCTCCTTTCTCTTTGTTGAATCAACATGGAAAAGAGAATGCTAGAGACAGTGTCATACTAGTCCATAGTTGAAACTCTTTCTTACCTTTCTATTGTCAATATCACTACAGATAGACCAATACCTCTTTTCTTATAGCCTAGTGCATGGGATAGACAAAATTTTGGTTATAGCCTAGCTGCACATAATAATAATCATGAACCACAATAAAAATCTCCAAACACTTAGAAATATGAGTTATATGATTAAAATCAATCAGGCAGCAAGATAAGGCAAATTAACTTGAAATTATATTCTATAATATTTTATACAAGAAAATTAATGTGCATGATTTGAAGTTAAAAGAGACAATGTCTTATGTAATAAGATAATACCTATTATTAGGAATCTAAAAGTACAACTAATGGAGAGCTATAATGATCTGGATTTCATAATTTCTACAAGAACAAAAATCTTTGAATTAACAAAAGGAAAACTCATTTTAACATTTGATTTTTGGGGCCTGGGTGGTTCAGTTGGTTAAGCGTCTGCCTTCGGCTCAGGTCATGATCTGAGGGTCCAGGGATCCTGCTTCTCTCTCTGCCCCACCTGCTCATGTGTGCACTTGCTCTCTCTCTCAAGTAAATAAATAAAATCCTTAAAAAAAATAGTAAAAAAAAAAGCATTTGATTTTTCTTAGCTCCAGCCCCCCAGTTTTACGCACACTCTTCATCCTTACACTGAACAAGCCTCAAGCATCTATGTGTCATTTATAATTCCTTCCATGTATAATGGCCTTGCTGTGCCATCACTGTTCATGTGATATTTTCCTTAAATGAAAGATAAAAGCACCTCCCGGTAGATGAAACATGATCGTAGAACGAAAATGAACAGTTCTGAACTCTAAAGCTACAGTCTACTGATGCTTTCATTCACGACGCAACAGTCTTTCAGAAGGCTTCTATCTGGTAGGATTTTACTATCTCAACATAAAATATAGTAACAGAGTGATGGGCATTAAGGAAGGCACGTGTTGTGATGAGCACTGGGTGTCATATGCAACTAATGAAATGTTGAACATAACATCAAAAACTAATGATGTAGTATGCATTGGCTAACTGAACATAATAATAATAGTAATAAATAAAAGACAAAAAATAAAATAAAAGACAACAAAATAAAGTGTGTATAATAGTGCCTAATATATACACACATGCACACACACATATATGTGTGTATATATACACATATATATGTACATATAGTGGGGTCCACCTAAACAAATGATTTCCCATTCTCTGCTAGAGTAACAAATCAAAACTCTTTACCTTGTACTCTCCTTATAATCTGCTAGTTTGATACTGTAAGTATTTATTAGGGTGGGCTTTTACTCATTCAAAAGAAACCCTTAATAACAGGATGTTTGTATATAACACAATAATATATGCTAATTGTTTACAGCCTCTCATTTTTCATCATATTAATTATTGTCCATTGAACTTAATACATAACATATGATCAAATATAGATTTGAGTGACATTGTTTAACAAATAAAATTTGCCCATTATTTACTTTATGTTGTCACTGTGATCTTTCTGCCCTATTATGAATATTCAATTGGAAGAAGTTCTATGATAACAAGTAAATAAATTGGTGAAAATATATTTAGTTAATTTTTAGCCTGGCTAAGAAACTTTTACCACATTTAAAACAATTTTGGTAATATCATAATGTTTGTTTGAAATTATCAAAATTTACAATTATATATAACAATGATATATAAAAACTACACATAGCAACAACAGTCAAGACAAATTTAAAGCAGTAACAGGGCCAATTTTAGAAACATAACGTAAACATACATGTGTGCACAGGTCTTTATGTACATAGTGGGAAATAAGAGGCATGTTTTTAAAAGCATGCACATTTACCATGCATGTCAACTTGTAGGTCACACAACTTACTTCTAGAAAAGAACAATTTTATCATTTCCATGGCAGAGTTACCCTATACCTTCTTCATCCACCAACAAAATCATACACAAACAAAGACAAAGGAAAGAGAACGAAACAGAGGACTAAAATTTTCATTGAACTTTATTATGCCTATGTAGCAAAAATAAACTGGCTATAGAAATGTAGAGTAGGACTCTGATTTACCAGTAGCTGTCTTAATATCACATAAGATTTATGACCAGCATTGTCATCTTCTCGCTATTTGCCGCAGCAACACATACCAGCTCTAGTGAAATCAGGCAGGGTGCTTGCATGTTTTAGTCTAATTTCACTGCTGTTATTTGGTCACCATCACTAAGAAGTGATGGGTGAGCATAAGAGCAGAACAAAATATTAATATTTCCTAACTTCTGAATGTCTGTGACATCCCGATCACTGTATAGTGGACAAGCTTCATTTAACCTTAATGATCCCATTACTATTGAATTTCATGCAGGGAAAAGAACTGAATCCTTAAAATTTCCCATATATGTCAATCTAAGTGGTTTTCAAATGTTGCTTACAAAAGCCATCTGCAAATTTAAGTATTTGTATAAACTTATTAAGAACAAAACTAGGGGTGCCTGGGTGGCTCAGTGGGTTAAGTCTATGCCTTCGGCTCAGGTCATGATCTCAGAGTCCTGAGATCCGCATCGGGCTCTCTGCTCAGTGGGGAGTCTGCTTCCCCTCTCTCCTCTCTGCCTGCCTCTCTGCCTACTTGTGATCTCTGTCAAGTAAATAAATAAAATCTTTAAAAAAAACAATCATAGAATAAAGTCATCCATAATGGTAACTATTGTGAAATAGTGGACAGGGAGAGAAGTCCTGAACCTATTAATATTAATAGGGAGACCTATTTTTTTATGCCTTGTCCACCTTTACTAATGCAGAATTTTGGGAAAATGTATTCCATCTCTAAATTTCACCAGTGTTCCCTCTATAAAATGAAGATGAGAATACCTATTACACAGAACTCCTGTGATATAAGATATTGTATATGAAAGTGTTTTATCAGCTATAATGTGAAAGTAAATATATAGCATTATTAAAATAGAAGCTCATGTTCCTTTCTTTCTGTAAGATCAGTGAGTAGCAATATAGATGTATAGCTTTAGCTGTTGGCACAATATCTGGTCTGGGTACCAGATGTAATTACTTGATTGAGAAATTTATTTGTGTCAAAATTATCCATGGAAAAATGTATCAGAAGCCATTATATGTGCAACCAGTGGCCCCAGAGAAATGCAGTACTTGTTGTAAATCAGCATGTGCTATATTGTGTTGTAATACCAACCGACCTCCACACCCCAGTAACTTAGGACAAAGGTTTTATTTCTCACTCATGTGACTTCAGTTTTTAGTTAGCTGTGGCCCTGCTGCATGCTTTGCTTTATTCCCACAAACAAGCAGAAGGAGTGGCCCCGATCTGGGAAATGTTCTTCTGCAGGAAGAGGTGACCAACAATGGCAGTATATGTAGTTGGTCTGAAACTCATGCTCTAATAATGCAATGTGTCCATTCTGCTCACATTGCCAACACTGATAAATTTGGGTGGAGAAGAATATTTCTCCCAGAGAGAAGGGCACCAGGGCAGGGCCCCTGTAACTACCGTATATGTGAAACAAACAATGCAGTCTTTTACACAATAGATATACTATAAGTAGACACAATTATGCCCCAGGTCTTACCATTTTCCTACATAGTCATTTTTATGAATGGCCTGAAAAAAGAAGTGGGAAGCCTATAAAGAAATGTTCCTCACCCCCTGTCAAATGATATGAATAAAAAAGAAATACCAAGAGCATGGCAGCCTTCTTTTTTTAAATCTTGCGGGTTTGAATTCTGGTGGTCGCCAGAACAGACATTCAAAGCTAAAGGAAAGACAGACCTTTGATAATTTTAACAAGAAAAATTCTCCTTGGTTGCAGTTCTAAGCCGAGCCTTACCACTTGCTATCTGTAGGAGGTAGGAAATCACTACACCAGTCTGAGTTGTCTCAGATGGCAAAATATTATGGGTGTTCACATATATCTCAAAGGAGTTTGAGGGAGAGAGGTAAGGTCAAGAAGAGATCTGAAGGAAAGAGATGTACTGATCTCAAATTCAATTTACTGGATAGAATAATAACCCAGAGTGGGAAGGAAATTTCAGTGGGCTCCTCATAGCCTGTGTGGATTATGTCTTTGACAGGATCTTTGAGTCTTTATTTACCAAAATGATTGTTTGAACATTGATTTATTTGCCTTACTAACCTAATGAGATTGCATATATAAAAGTTCTTTGAAGCAGAGTAAAAGGTATTAGAATAATGATTGCCATCAGTGTAGTGATGTGCAGAAGCAGCAAACCACTTTAGTTACCTTGCTTCCATAAATTAGTTAATTTACTGTCTTGACTACAAATTTTTTAGAGTATAAAGAAGTCTATTGAACCTTGTCTTCTATGGATATTTAAATACAATAAAGCTTCCAAAAGCTTTCAAATCAAGAAAAGTCCTGGAAGGAAAAAAAAAAAGCATAAGAAAAGAACTTTAATAAAATTGAATTTTATTTAGAGAAAAAGATTTAAGTTTTATTGAAAGAAAGAAAGAAAAAGAAAAAAAGGGGGGAAAGAGGGAGGGGGAGAGGGAAGGAGACAGCAAGGGAGGAAGGGAGGGGGGAAAGAAAGAAAAAAGGAAGCAAAGAAAGAAGAAAGAAAGGAATAAAAAGTCCTGGAAGAAAAAAAATAACTCTAGAGGAAAACACTGCCTTGGAAAAACTAACCCACTGTACCCAAATCTCTAACCACCTAGGATAAGGACATGCCATTTTTAAGATACTGAATTCATATAGAAGCAAAATAGTTGGAGATATGATGACAGAAAACCCAGGTTTTTTAAATTTTTTTAAATTTTTTTATAAATATATAATGTATTATTAGCTCCAGGGGTACAGGTCTGTGAATCGCCAGGTTTACACACTTCACAGCACTCACCATAGCACATACCCTCCCTGATGTCCATAACCCCACCACCCTCTCCCTACCCCTCTTCCCCCAGTCACCCTCAGCTTGTTTTGTGACAGTAAGAGTCTCTTATGGTTTGTCTCCCTCTCGATCCCATCTTGTTTCATTAATTCTTTTCCTACCCCACCAAACATCCCACGTTGTATCTCCACTTCCTCATATCAGGGAGATCATATGATAGTTGTCTTTCTCCGATTGACTTATTTCACTAAGCATGATACCCTCTAGTTCCATCCACATCGTCGTAAATGGCAAGATTTCATTTCTTTTGATGGCTGCATAGTAATCCATTATATATATATATATATATATAAAGAAGATGTGGTATATATACCACATCTTCTTTATCCATTCATCTGGTAACAGACATCTAGGTTCTTTCCATAGTTTGGCTATTGTGGACATTGCTGCTATAAACATTTGGGTGCATGTGCCCGTTCAGATCATTGCATTTGTATCTTTAGGGTAAATACCCAGTAGTGCAATTGCTGGGTCATAAGGTAGCTTTATTTTCAACTTTTTGAGGAACCTCCATGCTGTTTTCCAGAGTGGTTGCACCAGCTTACATTCCCACCAACAGTGTAGGAGGGTTCCCCTTTCTCCGCATCCTTGCCAGCATCTGTCATTTCCTGAAGTGTTAATTTTAGCCATTCTGACGGGTGTGAGGTGGTATCTCATTGTGGTTTTGATTTGTATTTCCCTAATGCCGAGTGATGTGGAGCACTTTTTCATGTGTCTGTTGGCCATCTGGATGTCTTCTTTGCAGAAATGTCTGTTCATGTCCTTTGCCCATTTCTTGATTGGATTATTTGTTCTTTGGGTGTTGAGTTTGATAAGCTTTTTATAGATTTTGGATACTAGCCCTTTATCTGATATGTCATTTGCAAATATCTTCTCCCATTCTGTCAGTGGTCTTTTGGTTTTGTTGACTGTTTCCTTTGCTGTGCAAAAGGTTTTGATCTTGATGCAGTCCCAATAGTTCATTTTTGCCCTTGCTTCCCTTGCCTTTGGCGATGTTCCTAGGAAGATGTTGCTGCGGCTGAGGTCAAAGAGGTTGCTGCTTGTGTTCTCCTCAAGGATTTTGATGGATTCCTTTCTCACATTGAGGTCCTTCATCCATTTTGAGTCTATTTTCATGTGTGGTATGAGGAAATTGTCCAATTTCATTTTTCTGCATGTGGCTGTCCAATTTTCCCAACACCATTTTTTGAAGAGGCTGTCTTTTTTCCATTGGACATTCTTTCATGCTTTGTCAAAGATTAGTTGACCATAGAGTTGAGGGTCTATTTCTGGGCTCTGTCCCGTTCCATTGATCTATGTGTCTGTTTTTGTGCCAGTACCATACTGTCTTGATGATGACAGCTTTGTAATCGAGCTTGAAGTCTGGAATTGTGATGCCACCAACTCTGGCTTTCTTTTTCAATATTCCTTTGGCTATTCGGGGTCTTTTCTGGTTCCAGAAAACCCAGTTTTAAAACAAATTGTGAGCATGGACCATATTAACATTTTTTTAAAAACCTTACACCATAAAAATGAGTTCAACAATGAAATTAAGAGCAAGTAATTTTCACAATATATTTAAGCAAGATGTCATTGTATGTCCCAGCTACTTGTGTTTCAGTGCAGAGATGCAGGTGGAGAAAATTTTACCAAATAACAAAAGAAAAAGAGGAAGAGTCTAAAGGGCAATGTTTTCATTGAAAATATCAAATTGACCTGTCAAAACATTTCCATGGCTTCCTTCTACCCATTGGTACTTCTCTGTGGCTGGACACTTGGACAACAGATAAACTCCATTTTGACACTCAAGACCTTTGTTAGTAAGAAGTCCTACATCTTTCTTTTCATTTACTCTCTAGCTTCTCTTATCTTCAATTCTTTCTTTTTCTCATTTCATTCTTTTCCTCAACCAAGTCTTTCAGTCTATAAGATTGAACATAATGCCAAGGAGGTTTGATAGACTTTTTATAACCTTTATATAAAAATTGTTTGCCTAAAAGGTAAGTTTTGGACAAGTCTGAATTTTGCTATAGTTTAAACGCGGGAAGCCACTGGCTGATCTCAGATGTTTTGCTATATAGAAATTTCTGTTATACCCATGATGATTGGATTTGGCCTTTGGTGGGTTCCAAAAGAGGGCAAATTTGGAAAACCTTGACATTTATGCATATAAATTCCAGTGTTTCTGCAACTCCTCCAGGAAGCAATTACAAAAATATTTCCATGGTGATTGAATCCACGTGATTTTGATATGACCTCACTTAACATTTGGTTTCATGAAAAAAAAAAAGAATGAGGCTCACAGAGATATGCTGCAAACCTATTTATGTTATTTGGTTCAACACTGCCTTCTATAATATTATGTCTCTGTTGAGTTTCTTAGTTTGACTTTTGCCTGATATGCCCGGGTCAGAAGAAAGTACTGAGTATATATGATACATTTCCTATTTGGACTCCTTTATTATCTTTTTCAAATCTTCAGGAAAATGTTCAACTGAAACTTCCTGTCTTAGAGAACAATGTGTCTCAATGGAAAATACCAAACATAGGAGGGAAATGGGGTTTTAATTTGGTGAAAGAAGCTTTCTTTTTCTGTATCTCTTAATGTCTTAATCTCTTAGTGTGTTGCCATTTAGCAGAAGTTGCATGTATTTAGTATGATGTTGGCCCATGTACCATACTTTATATACATTCTGTGTTAGGAACTGTACATACTACCCAGGCAACAGACATGAGGATAAGAAAAGCATTATGGTAAGTATATGTTGGTGCTATATGTAATGGTGGTTTCATAAAATGAGCAGTAGTAACTGTGTGAACCAAGGAGATAAAGTGACACCATAACCAGTCACTTTATTGATTTTGCCCCTTGTTTCATTTATTGGTGGTCAAATTTGTTCATGTAGGTCCAAGTTTCATTTAGAAATATATTAATGTTTAGACATTAGTTCAAACACATTCTTATTAGAAAAGGATTCCTCCTATAAAATGTAGACAAAAATGTACAATTTCACTTTTTGTGTAAGGTTTTCTTAAATATAAAGAATAACCTTAACTGTTTTTAGGATTCATCCTTTCATAAAACAAACAAAAGAAATTCTTTCAATTGTAAACTGGTTTCAAAGAAATAAAGTATATTGTGGTTAGAAAACCAGTATCCTTTATAGTATACAACATAGTCTTATTTAATTATACCTTCCAAAAACTAAAAAGACTACTTTGTAAGAGGGCATGTTCTCTTTCTTTCTCTTCTTTCTTCCTCTTTTTTTTCTAACTTGTGTCATTTAAGTTTTTAAGTTCCAGTTAATTAAGCTATAGTGTAATATTAGTTTCAGATGTACAATACACTCATTCAAGACCTCCATACAACACCCACTGCTCATCACAATAACTGGGCTCCTTAATCCCCATCACCTAATTCACCCATTCCTCCACCAACCTCCCCTCTGGTAGTGATCAATTTATTCTCTGTAATTAAGAGTCTGTTTCTTGGTTTGGCACTCTTTTTTCTCCCCTTTGCTTGTTTGTTTTGTTTCTTGAGTTCCACAAATGAGTGAAATTATATGGTATTTGTCTTTCTCTGACTGAGTTATTTCACTTAGCAGTACACATTCTACTTCCATCCACATCATTGTAAATGGCAAGGTTTCGTTCTTTTTTATGGCTAAGTAATATTCCATTGTATATGTAAGCTTTATTTAATAGTATTAAGTGGTAATGAAATATTTAATTTGTTCTTAAATGGTCACATCAACCTTACTTCTTACATTTGAAGGAAACAGGAAGATAAGCTTATGTTACATTTATTTAATTGTTGTTCTCTTTTGAAATTCTAAAAAAAATTTACCTTTTTCAATTTAAGTGAAAGACTTGAAACTGAGAGGAATTAGAATAAGAGATCTCATAATATTTAAGAATCTTCAGTGAATTTGAATGACATTAAAACTATTTCTGGAACATCAATAAAAATAATGTAAATACTTAACATCTAAGAATCACAAGACCATTCAAAATATGAATTCCATAACTATGTATGTAGTGAATATGCCAATATTTACTAATCATTTTTAACATACACACACATGCACACATAAAAATGACTTAGATATACATGTGTATATGATATTTAAACTACCATTATTAGAAACCAACATATTGCTGTGACAAAAATACAGAAAATTAACTATTCCACTACTTAGTTGGAGAAAATTTTCATGAGAATTTATTTGCATTTGTTTAAGATAACATTGTTGCCTCATAATTTCATAGCTAAATCATTATGATAATATATCTAATTCCAGTTTGACTCTCTCTAATCAATCTTCTACACTTCTACAATTAGTGTATAACTATGTCCTTCTGCTTCAACGTTTCTCCCCATTCTTTGCAGGATAAAATTCATGTTGCTGGAGTGCACAACTCAGAAACTTTCATCATCTGACTTCAGCCCACATCCTTTCTTACTTCCTGTCATGACCCACACCCTTTCCCTGCCTATTTGCTATTGCCCAGATGATCACTCTCATTCACCTTTCTATGTGTCTTATGTGTTCATTTGTTTATATATCATTTCCTCAACCTAAAATACTCTTTCTTCACATTTTAGCCAAATTTATTCCTAATAATTTCAAGGTTCAACTCAAGAATCACTTCCTCCTAGTAGCTTTTATGGACCACTTTTCTCTTTCTCTACGTTTATGTCCATTTCCAATTACCAACTCCTTTACTGACATACACATCCAATCTTTGAAACACTAAAGCCAAAAGATTGCAAGAGAGAAAAATTATCTTTTGACCTGAATTAATGATTAAATAATGCCAAATGTATTCTTGCTTTGGTTTTCTCCTCAGGACTACCCATACCACACAAATATGCACATGTACACACAGACACTCACATAAATGTGACACCAGCACTGGTATCAGAGCTCCAATAAGGACCAGTAGGTGAGCATGGAATACAGTTATCCCTCTTTCCACCATTTGTTAGCATCCTATCTGCCTTCCTTTAGCCATAGAGACAGGGTTATTTTACTGTGACTTCCTTAGATTACGATCCCATTCTTATTACTTAATGACCCATTTTTTAAAGGTGATAGTCTTCCATGAATAATACACAATCATCATTTTTTACTATTGGATCTCAAAATCCTTTACAAACACCACTGCAATTCCTTTGAGATGGTTAGAAATCACTATAACTCCTACTTTCCCTGTGAGACACATTTATATGAATATTTCATGATCATCAAGGTTGCTTAAATCACTTTCTAAACAAAATTACTCATTAACTCAGCCAGTATCACACAGAGACAGTATATTCTGCTGCTACAGGTCCTTCTGCTGATCCACACTTATTTTAAGTTCAGGAGCTTCCACTAAGTTAAGCTAGTTCATACGGAGCAAAACCAGCCACACTTCAATACTGGAGCTTCAGTTTTTCCAAAACAAAACCCTATTTCATAAAACTATTCTCTGATTATTTGAGAATTGGATGCAAGAATTGTGTCCAACATTGAAAGAAAAAAGTCCTTAATCAGTAGAGAAAACATTTTTCAACCCCGAGAGATCCTACATAGATGCCAGGTCAATAATAAATTTTCACAGACACACGGAATTGGCCCGAGGTCCCAACTGTGCTGACATTGGGTGGGAACAGTTGACATTTAGCCCCAGTGATGAGGAAGCAGCCCACCTGGGTCAGTGTGGGCAGTGTCAGGCCACACCTGTTCTTCCCAAACACGCACACTGGTCCTGACGTACTTCCCGTGCATGGCCCAGATACTCCTGTGGCCTGGAGTCAGACTGGCATCCCTGCTGAAAGTTGTAACAAGTCCAGGAAAGAGGATCTAAGCATTTGGAAGTACTTACTTGGTTCTTATTTCTGGAGCAAAGCACTCTACTACTCTGGGAGAGAAAGGAATGGACCTTGTTTTTAGAGAGCAGAATGTTGAGATGCCAAAAACTAAAATGTGAAATGGTCACATGCTGTGATGAGCCCTGGGTGTTATACTTAATGAATCATTGAACACTGCATCAAGGACTAATTATGTACTATACAGTAGCTAACTGAACATAATAAAATAAAATAAAATAAAATAAAATAAAATAAAATAAAATAAAAATAAAATAAATAAAAATAAAATGTGAAATGGAAAGAAAAGATTAAGTAAGGCCTAGCAGAGAGTCAGTTGTACGGGCCAAATAGAAATTAATTTGGTCATCCTCTGGTACTTTCCATTTTGTTTTTCAATCTGAAAGAGACCTTTATAGTTAAGGAGGGATCCACTTAAGTGAGTAAAAATTAGGTGGTTTGGTTGTGAAGGATCCTACCTAAAGGAGGTATTTTATTATTATTATTATTTTTCTATTTGTAAATAATTTCTACAGACCACTGTTTCACATAAAAAATCAATAGTAATGTTCTTATTGGTGAAGATTGATTTTTTTTTTCTTTTTAGGACCAAGTTGTCTTTGTTTTGTTTTATTTTTTAAAGATTTTATTTATTTATTTGACAGAGAGAGCACACAAGCAGGTATAGCAGCAGAAGGAGAAGGAGAAGTAGAATCCCTACTGAGTAGGGAGCCAATGCTGGGCTGAGTCACAGGACCTTGGCATCATGACCTGAGCTGAAGGCAGGCACTTAACTGACTGGGCCACCCAGGAACCCCAAGTTCTCTTTGTAATCATTAAAAATACAAAGGTGAAGGGACACGGAATAATAATGAATTGAGTAACCTCATTTTGCTTCCCCCACATGAACGCTTGCCAAACTTCAACCAACAGTTCTCTGCCCACAAAACCCAAAAAAAGATTTCCTGAATTGGGTTCAATCACAATGTAAAGACACTTCATAAAATAATAACAGTGGCTATATGCTGATTAAAATAATGTTCCTAACTTCAATCTTTTAAAGATTGCAGGCCAAAACAAAAAATTCCTGATATATAAATGATAATTTGAATAGTCTCTTGAAATCAAACAAAAGAAAAAATAACAATATTTGCCTTTAGAAAGGAAAGTTAAATTACATTTAGAAAGGATGATTTTCACCTACGGAAATCTTTAAGTCATTTATATCCACCTGAACCGTATTCTCTGATTATTGTGTATATTGGAATATAAACATTGAATATATATTTTGTATATATTGGAATTAAGTTTGGAAATGTTTGAAAGAAGGGATTAAAATAGTATATAATCCTTTCTAGAATTTTAGAATATCACCATCATTACAATTCTCCACATGATTTTATAATTTTATTTTTTGTCATTCATTCTTCTTTTCTTCTTCCTTGCAACTTTACTCAGAAAGTGGAGACATGGGACAGTGGTAGACAGACTGATAGTGTTTGGTTTAAGAAATGATTTAAGGTATAAAGCTGTGGAGGGTCAAAGAGCACAGCAATCCTTTTTCAAGCCATGCTGATTCTTAACTAACAGAGCATTTGGTAGAAACAAAACCTGAGTATGCTTGAAAGGAACAAATCACACTTTTGGACCATATTTCCTCTAGCTAATTTTCATCTTCTCACTGATTCTACCTTCACAGAGAAATTTAGTGCAACTAGCTTTACAAAAAAGAAAACCAAGCTCCAGAATTTTTTTCAAAAGTCACAGTATTAAGAGAGCCAAGACTCAATTTCCTATGCTTTTTCTATTATGCCATGGTTTCTCACTATCCCATGTTTTTCTCAGTAAAAGTCAACAGTTTTGAAGAGTTTCCAGTGTCCAAACCTGGAATGTACTCTTGGAGTAATAATTGAATCTAGAACAGTCTCTCAAAGTAATAACTTAAGTCCATAATGTTCTCTTAGAATAACAGATGAAAACTTGGGGCGCCTAGGTGGCTTAGTCAGTTAAGCATCTGCCTTGGGCTCGGGTCATGATCCCAGAGTCCTGGGACGGAGCCTCCCATCCAACTCCCTGCTCAGCAGGGAGTCTGCTTCTCCCTCTCTTCCAAGCTTGTTATCTCTCTCACTATCTCTGCCTCTCTCTTTCAAATAAATAAATAAAATGTTACGAAAGAAGAAAGAAAGAAAGAAAGAAAGAAAGAAAGAAAGAAAGAAAGAAAGAAAGAAAGAAAGATGAAGGAAGGAAAGAAGGAAGGACTGACTCAATAATAAAGCCTCTCATTGCAATCTTGCTCCAAATATCTCTGAGACAGCTAGAGGAATTAAGGACAGAGGAAGCGCTTATCTGAGTCCTCCTACCCCATCATAAGGGCAGATCAAAATGAGCACTCAATATCAGGTACTTTTAAAAAGTGAAATAATACTGTGAACAAAATAAAAAGGGAGTAAGAGTTTATTCCCTTTGTCCCCAATTTCTCAACCTTTGCCCCAGTTATCTCCTCCTACAGTAGATGCCATAAGAAAAGATCCCTTAGGGACCACAACTGGATATTCCTGATGCTAAGGCTCTGGTCCTATGCATTAGGCTGAATTTCTAGATCGCCATGTACAAATGGAAGAGATGTTGTTTACAGAGTACAGCCTCTCTGCCTTGTAACCAAGGAATTTCTTGGCACTCCTATCGGCTTGCTCCTCACTACTTCATCTCCTCCTGTACCATCAAAATGTTTAGCTCTCAGTGGCTCATTTGCTCTTTATATTTGCTTATAGGAGTGAGAGTCTAATCATTGATTCATCTGCTTTTTCTTGCTTAGATTTGTTATAATATAATAGGAAATAAAACATTCATGCAGTGAGGTCTTGTTGACCAGTAAAACAGTACTAAAATTGTTTCTTTGTAACAGAACGTTCTAAGCCAAAATACATTCAGTGTAGCTCTAACCACAGCAATATTCTTTAAAAATATTTTCCATCTGAACCTACATAAAAGTATAAGTAGATAAGTTACCCGGTGAAAGAATTCATGTCAAATATGTAATGCTGTGAGAAAAAGAAAATAATTGAAGGTTAGTATATCTAACCAATGAAGAGAGTTTCTTTTAGGTATCTTCAAAGAAGGCTTTTTTTTTTTCTTGCCAAAAACCAATTATATCTCTAAAATTCACTTCAACAGTGCAATACACAGATACAGCAACTGCAGAAAGTGTATTGTATTATTGGAAGAGAGAAGTTTATGATGGTTTGTCCTAATATCAACATAACTAAGCTGGAACTAAGTTTCCCAGAATCCCCTTCCTGTATTTTTCCCGTGTAGAGACAACCAAAAGAGAAGATTGTTTGAAATTTGGAAAGCGAAATGAAGCTCGAATGTGAAGCTCTGAAGGTCATTGTGGGCACCAGGCATCCCTGGAGCTTGTGAACACTGTGACTAATTTGCTAGCTCCTCTTGCTGGGAAGGGGCAGAAGCTGGGCCCAGAGTTCCCCTATCTCCCATCATCTCCTGTTTATCTCAGTCTTCCATTGCTTCTTCTACTGAAGACTTATACTGTCAAGGCTGGAGGAAGTGAGAGAAGTTTTTCCTCATGCATGCAGTGTCCTTTCATGTTCTAGTTTGTCTTCATTCTCCTGTTTCATGTCCATCCTTTCTTTCCAACAGCTTACCTATGGCAATTTCAGACCATCAGCAGGCATGGGCAGCCTCACAGAAATTTCTTCACCAGATTGCATGTCTACTCCCTATAATAAGCCCCTTATTCCATATCACTCATGGTGGTTCCATTCCCTTATTGATGGCTGACAGATAGAGAATCATTCCCAGGGAACAGAGTCTATATCCTAATCAAAGAATGGGTAATGAGTCTCTGGATGAATTTCAGTATCCATGTCCTGGTATAGAACTACCACCTTGAATCTTGGCTAGTTCTGTGACTCACTTTTGACTAACTGAATATGGCAGAAGTGAGGCTCCATGACTTTGAGGGTAGGTCATAAGAAGCTCACAAATTCTACCTTTCTCCTGGAAAAGTCACAGTGGGAGATGACAGATACCATGCATGAAGTTTGACTACCCTGAGATTACAGTGCTGTGAGAAATCCCAGTGACTTCACTGGTGCCCAAAGAAGGCATATAAAGCAAACCTCAACCATAATGGAATGGTTCCTAGGTGGACCTATTTTTGTTGGGAAATGCAAACTGTAATATTTCATTCACGTGCATGGATAAAGACCTTGTCTCCCTATTTCCTCATTTTTGTACTGTTCCTGATATTATTGCTTTCAGTCTCTCTTCAGTCCATTATACACATCATTACTAGATTAAATCATCTAAGAATATTATAGTCATTATGTCATCTGACCTTTAAATAACTCTTGAAAGGGCCCCATTGTACATGGGCATAAAGTTAAAAATCTCTCATCCATCTTCCATCTCTACTCCCACCTCCATTCCCTGCTACCTTCTAGAGTAAACTCCCCCAATCCAGCCAAAGTAATCATGATGTTTCTAGCTATGCCACAGTATTACCACCCCCACGGGTTTGCTTACTCTGCCCTCCACCAGACTTCAAACCTCTGTGTACCTACATAAATTGTACCCATCTTTCAATGTCCAATTTAAAAGTTACTTTCTCCTTAAAATTTTCCAGAGTCTCTCTCTTCTCTGACTTACTGTTACACTTATTATAGAAATATCACTTGTGTTTCTGTGTATATTTTGGTTCCCTAATTAGATTATAATTATACTGAGAAAAGATACTGATGTTATTCATCTGCATATTTCTCCAAAGGAAAGTAGTTGTTGGATTGGTAGTTTTATTTTTCCCTTTTTATGGTTTCAAATAACGTACTATAAGAAAAAAAGTAAATTGTCCTAAACCATGCTGAAGCAATCATACTGACAGCTTTTAATGAAATTTTTAGTAAAACTATCATTAGTTCTGGTATTCACACTCAAGAGATGACTATGGAGCAATTTTACCTAATCTTTATAAGTATGAAAATCTCCTTTTAATTAAAAATATTGTGAACTCCTCTCGTGCTAGTGACTATACATTTGAGACAATACATAACAAAAAGCTACTCTGCATTCCATTACTTTCAAATGAATTTATATTTTATTAATCACAGCAGCATGTAAAAAAAAAACCTAGAAATTGTATTACAAATCTCTGCAGTATGTGCTATTTATTTATTTATAGTTAATTATTGAGGTAAATATAATTTCTAAGGCACCTTCAATAAGCTCATGTCCCCAAATTTTCCTCTCTCTTATTCTGCTTCTGACATCCCCATAAGAGATTTTTTTTTAAGATTTTGTTTATTTATTTGTATGTGTGTGTGTGTGTGAGGGAGAGTCAGCAGGGAGAGGAGCAGAGGAAGAGGGACAAGCAGACTCCATGCTGAGCACAACCTTGGGGCTCAATCTCATGACCCTGAGATATGACCTGAGCCTAAATCAAGAGGCAGACACTTAACTGACTAAGCCATCCAGGTGCCCCAGAATTATTTTTAAAGAATCATCACTGTTTAAATGTCACTCAGAAGAGTTCAACTTGGTTTGGCAACAGTCTAAGTGTCCAGAAATAGAAGAATGATTACATGAGTTATGATATGCCCATATAATTAATTTTATGGACACAAAAAATCATATTAAATTTTTATAATAACAGAACATTTTTATAATGTTCCATAAAAAATTATATGTATAGAATGAACACAGGGCCATAAAAAAAAACACATGGAGAAAACCACCAGAAAAAGTGTATTAAAGTGTCACATTTTCTTTGTATGCCCTTAATGACAGCATGGGTAATTATTTTTTAATCTACATTTTTAAATGTTCTATAATTAACATGTTATGGTTTTACTGAAAAATACTTAATTTCTTAAAGGTCAGAGATATCACCTATATATTCTCTGCTCTGTGGTTCTACCAACCATCAATAATCAAATTCCCAGAAACCACTAATTCATTCAGCCTAATTCATCATTTAAAAAATGCACTGAATATACTGTCTTAGCTATAAAGTGAAACTTCAAAAAGCTATATTACATACAATATGTCAACCACCAGAGACTTTAGGTCTTATAATTTGTGAGTTTGTGAGCAAGTCTGTGTTCCACCTACCCATGGACTTGACAACTTTAAGGCTTTGATCATATTTCCTGTTAGCTTTCATGTTTTGAAGCCTAAAGCATCCTAATTTCTTGAATCAATGTTCATATAAAAACCCCTTGATCATTTTACTTATTGTTCTCTGGGACTCTTCCAGCTCTATTTTGTCTGAGAAGTGGTGACCTGGACAATATGTAGTATTCTAGTTCTTACACAACTGTAGGATGATGCTTTCTGATTTGTTTCCAGTTTTCTTCATGAGTCAGGCAGGCCATTGGGTTGGTGCCTTGGGGAGCAGACTGCAACCAATCCTAGGTCACTTTCCTGGGTTATAACTAACACCTTGAAGCCATCAGTTTTACACTTTGTTTTTTCTTGAAGTAGATCTCTTACCTATATAATGTGCATTTAGCTCATCTGTCAGTGTTTTTTAGATTCACATAACTGAGAATTTATCCTTAAATGTATTTCCATGGGCCTGACAACCTTTAGTCAAAGTAGCTTGACATTAATTTCAGTTGGAGATTTTAGTATTCAGCCTATTTACTAAAATATTAATAAAATAAAACAAAACAAACCAAAAAAAAACATAATCTCTAGAGGATCTTTCCATTATCATCCTCCAATTAGGAAAGTGCTTATTTATTCTTGCCCTTTGTTTCCTGTCTCTAATTACTTAGCCACAATAAAAACATTTTCCCTAATGTCATGGTAACTACTGAAGAAAATTTCCTTTCTCATTTTGTCCTTTTATCTAATAGTTTAATTTTACAGTGTGTCCTGAAGTAATTTGCCCCATGTATTACAGATTCTAACAACTTGTCACGCATCCTATTAAATGTCATTCTTTACACTCTCCTACTGAAACCATTTAAATCCAAGGGACTCCAACTGAGAGATTTTCATTGGCACCTTACAGTTGATTATTAGAAAGCTTTTTCACCCATAACACAGTGTGTTCTGAATCTCAGTGATTCTGGAATGAATTAGAGTATATTGGAATGAAATTCCTTCTCAACCTTCTTCTTTCAGCTGGCTTTTTATTTTTTTGTTTGTTTGGTTTCATTCCTTTTTTTTTCTAAATAATGAATTGTGAAGATTATCCAGGTTTTGGAAAAGACATAAATGTACATATAGGTTCAGTTATAAATACAGAAAGAGAAAAATCAATGAGACAATCTTTTGTCAGTATTCCTTTAAATTCCATCAAATCTATGATCAAAATAATCTTAACTCACCATATGGCAAGAAAGGGACAGTCCTAGTTCTACATTTTACTTTTTAAAAATTGAGAATATATATTCATATTTTTCAAAAATGAATGTTGACTCTTACAAAAAAATTAACCTCAAATATATCATATACCTAAATGTATAACCTAAAAGTATAAAATTTCTAAGGTAAACATAAGATAAAAATGTTTGTGAGCTTCAATTAGTTAAAGATTTCTTCAGATAAAAAAAGGAGGAAAAACAGAAGAAAGAACTGATTTTGGAATCCATTAAAATTTAAAACTTCTGTGCTTCAAAACATATTTTCAAAAAGGACAAGACTCAAGCTGGGAGAGAATATTTGCAAAATGTATATGTGACAAAGGACTTACATGTAGACAATGTAGAACTATTACAGGTCAATAAGAAGAAGACAATGCAACTTCTTAAAATGAGCAAAATATTTTAAGAGACATTTCACCAATGATGGTAAATAAGCCATACAAAGAGTTTCATCATCAATATTTCTTAGGTGAATGTAATTATAACCACAGCTGGATATCACTCCTCTCTAGGATAACTGATACTTCAAAAGACTTGACCATACCAAGTACTGGCTCAGATGTGGAGCAAGAAGAATTCTCATACACTGCTGACAGAAATGCAAAACGTTAGAACTACTTTGGAAAGCTGTTTGGCAGTTTCTTATGGAGTTAAATGTACTTGATTTAGCATATGACCCAGGCATCTGATTCCTAGGTATTTACCCAAAAGAAATAAAAACATGTCCATGCAAAAACCTGTGCATAGATACTGTATTAGTCTGTGCAGGCCATCATAACAAAGTACAATAGATTGGGTGGCTTAAACAACAGAGATTTATTTCTCACAGTTCTTGAGGCTAAATCCAAGATCAAGGTGCTGGCAAAGTAGATTTTATTTTGAACCCTCTTCTCCTGGCTTGTAGACAGTCTCCATCTTGCTGTGTGCTCAAGTGACCTCTTTTTTGTACATGCTCAGGGAAAGAGAGATGGAGCTCTGGTACCCCTTCTTCTCATAAGAATGCCACTGGTATGGCCTCATTTAACCTTCTATCACCTTCTCACAGGCCCTACCTCTAAAAACAGTAACATTGGATTGGAGGTTAGAACTTCAATATATGAATGGGGCACAAACAGTTCATTATATAACATATATATACACACATAATGTATATATACACACACATACTACACACACATATATATATAAACTTTATTTAAAATAGTCAAAAGCTGGAAACAACTGAAGTATCATTAGCTGGTGAATGGATAAACACATTGTGATATATCAGTATAATGGAATATTACTTGGCAATAAAAAGAGGTAAATTACTGATACTTGCAAAAACATGGAGGAATCTCAAGAAAGAAACCAGATCCAAAAGTCTACATATTATGTGATCTTAATTCCCAAAAAGGATTGACTTTAAAAGAGCACAAGGGAAATTTTGGGGGTGATAAAAATATTCTATTTTATTAATTATGATAGTGATGGAATATACAGAATTATATACATTTTTCAAAACCCATCAAACTAGGGGCACCTGGGTGGCTCAGTCAGTTAAGTGTCCAACTCTTGGTTCCTGCTCAGGTCATGATCTCAGAACTGTGAGATCTAGCCCTGCGTTAGGCTCCATGCTCAGCGTGGAGTCTGCCTGAGTTTCTCTCTTTTCCTTTCCCCCTGCCCTTCCCTTTGTTCTGACACACACACACACACACACACACACACACACTCTTATTCTAAAATAAATAAAATCTTTTAAAAAATCAAACTACACACATAAAAATATGAATTTTACTGTACATAAATCATACATCAAAAAACTTGGTCTAATGTTATTTTTAAAAAGAACATGAAAAATTGAGAACTACAGGAAGCTTAGATATAATCCTTACAACTTGCCACTCCAGAAAGGCAGGTTTGGCGATTCTGTTCCTGAGCAAATCACTGACTTATTCATCATGTATATGCCAATTAACATGTAGTTATTGGTCTTGTATAAATGAATGACATAGGCACCGTTCTCAAGAAGCTCAGTGACTAATGGAGTGAAATTACTATGTTACTATCATTTCTAGCAAATCGTAGTAGTCTACTATTTCTATCAAATTATAAAAGATGAGAACAAAAGCAAAATCCTTATCCAACATTTCCCCTTCCAAAGTTTCTCTCCTCATATTTTGAATAAAATAAAAGAGCTAGTATTTAATATTCAGAGTTGCTATGGTCTGACTAGAATCCCTCCAGAGTCATGTGTTAAAAGTCTTAACCCCAATGTGATGCCACGTGGAAATGGGGCTTTGGGAAGTAATTAGGGTTAGATGAGGTCATGAGAGTGGGTCCTTTATATGGTATTTGTGCACTTACAAGAAGTGCTTTCTCTACTATATAAGGACACAGTAAGGAGGTGGTCATCTGGAAGCCAGGCAGAGAACACTTACAGAGGAACCAAACTGATTGTTCCCAGCCTCCAGTACTGTAAGAAATAAATTCCCATTGTTAAAGCCACCTGATCTATGGTATTTTAGGATGGTAGTCCAAGCTGACTAATATGGGCCTTCAGCTTTTAGGGTTCAGTTAACTATAAGGACACTTGGAGGTACATTATAATGATCAAACACCTTGACTTAATGCCAGAATTCTGTAATTGACATTAAACTATGCTAACAAATGAACTGGGGTCAGGACACTTTCTCATTAGAATAGCAAGCTAGAATAGTAAATATTCGAAGTCATCAACTCCTGAACATATTTGATGCAAAGCTGTCCAGTAGGGTGTAGAGAAATGGGAGAAGGTGATAGGACATAGGCAATAATTTTATTATGTATACTGTAGTAGGCAATTTTACACTTAGGAAAAAACATGGGCTTTGGAGTAAAACAGACCTGGATTCAAATCCTGACCCTTTCTCTTATAAACTGTGTGGTCTTGAGCAAGTTAAACTCTAAACCTCAATCTCCTTCACCTGTAAAGTGAAGATAACAAGCAATCCCCTTTCTCAAGAGTTGTGAATGTTAAATGATAAAATCTATGTAAGAAATACTTCATGAAAAGTAGATTAGTTCTTCCTGCTTTTACAGCCAAGGCTGATCTAGAACAATAGCTTGATGAGTTACAATAAAAATAAATAAATAAATAAATAAATAAACTTTGTCAAGTAAATTTAAACGGGAAACCATGATCCAACATTATGTCCCCAGGGAAATGTTTAAGTACATGAATTCTTGAAGCTCAAGATCAAGGCACAGTTACTGTCATATGACATGAAAATAACAAATATTTGTAGTAGGAAGAGCTGTAGGAAAGTGGTTTGGCTCAAAAGGACTAAAGCTTAGTGACAGAATGATAAACTTCCATATCAGAAAAATGGAAGATTTTTTAGATTGTTTGGGAGTACAAGAACCTTATCAAAGTACCTCAAATATCACCACCCTGTCCTCTACATTTACCCTACATTTACTTACAGATTGATGCTCATTACAACATTTTAAAAGAGGGCAAAGTAGGGAAACCTAGAGCCTGCTGAGATATCCCCAAAAGCGGGAATTTGTTAGTTCCTAAAACAATTGCTTTACATCCAGTAATAAGAAGTAATCCAGGGGCGCCTGGGTGGCTCAGTGGGTTAAAACCTCTGCTTTCAGCTCAGGTCATCATCCCAGGGTCCTGGAATCGAGCCCCACATTGGGCTCTCTGCTCCGTGGAGAGCCTGCTTCCTCCTCTCTCTCCCTGCCTGCCTCTCTCGCCTACTTGTAATCTCTGTCAAATAAATAAATAAAATCTTAAAAAAAAAAAGAAGTAATCCAAATAATGTTCTTGACTATAATCATGAATTAAAATTAAAATTATTTTAATGGCCTGCACATAATACACAATTCACAATGGATCCAGCATCAATTTGATCTCAACCAATGACACAAAGGAACTTCGAATGCTCTTCCTAACTTAAGGGACTCCAAGGCCAATTGCTTTGGCTTTGCTGTCTCTCTGAGTGGTCAGCACTGACCTCTAGTGGTAGTTTTGGTTAATCACAGCCCGTCCTTCAGTGACCCCAGGGTGAGCACCCAGGCCAGAGGAGGGCTTATCATAAGGAAAACAGTTGATGCTGTCAGTCCTTAGTGCCCAAAGAGGTCATAGTTACACCTTTTCTGTTGTTTTTTGTTTGTTTGTTTGTTTGTTTGTTTGTTTAAATCTTGAGCACTTCTCCCAGACCACAGTGGAAATCTAAAAAGGGTAGTTTTTTGAGCTTGTTAGAGAAATTCTAAGAAGCAGAAGACAATGACCCTGATCTCTCTAAGATTTAGAATCTGGATATTTGACCTCAGAAACTCACCACACATGCAAACAAAACAACAGAGGCAATTACCTTACATATGCATCTGTTTATTCTATTTACTCTGTTCCACCGGGAGCTTGTAAAGACACTGGTCAGTCAGTTAAAAACAGGTCTGGGAACTCCTCTATGCAGAAATACAATTAGACATTATGTGAAGGCACAAAAGAAACAAAAGATCACCTCTACTCAAGTACATTGTAAATTAATTGGAGTGAGAGGATTCATAAATTCATTTTTTTACCTCTAATAGAGGAACCAAACATGTAACAGTTTTAAATAAAAAATATGAGGAAGGAGAGAATAAGCAGGACAATGAAATGGAGAAAAAGATGCCTTGGGTAACTATAAATTTTAGGGTTTAAATTTTTTAAGGGTTAGGTAATAAAAGTGACCGTAAAAATAAATTATCTATTCCAATTCTATCAATTTAAAGAGAGGGATATAATGGGTCCAGAAATGTGATATGACTTTCATACAGTCTCATATCAGTAAATGGAAAATCACTATTCACAATCCCAGTTGGTATTTATGCCATCACATGGTATGTCTTATCTTAAAAGAACTGAACTTTGTTCAATTTGGACTTTGAAAGAAATCTTAAATGTAAAATGGGCTATTTTAAAGGAAATCATTTGGGGCCCCTAGGTGGCTCAGTGGGTTAAGCCTCTGCCTTCAGCTCAGGTCATGATCTCAGGGCTCTCTCTGCTCCGCGGGGAGCCTGCTTCTCCTACTCTCTGCCTGCCTCTCTGCCTACTTGTGATCTCTCTCTCTCTCTCTCTGTGTCAAATATATAAACAAATAAATAAGTATTTAAAAAAATAAGGAAACCATTTCTCCTATGGCCTCACTTAAAATAACCTCATTGAGTGAAATATTACGCACTTACCTAATGCAAAGGGACAAAGAATGGATGTGATATTGGGTAATTTATGCTTGCTTTTATTTCATCTTCTATATAATGCTCAATTTCATGTATCTAAATTTCCTTATACACTGCAAATCATTCCAAATATGTCTCATTTAAGATAAAATATGCTTTCTGCCTTTCTCTCTTGAATGTAAGTATCAGTTAAATTCAAATTATTTCTAATGGCATCTTCTCTCTCTCCCCCCTTCCCTCACTAATACCATTTGCTGCTCTGCTCCCAACCTAGACAGTTCCAAAGCCAGATGGGTTATTGATTCTATGTTCCTAGAGCATCCAAAAGTGAGAAAGAGGAAAGAAGAAATCTGTGGAAAATTTTTTTTCTTCAAGATTTGCATCTAGGGCTTTCAGATTGTTTGGATGAGTTTCAAATAAACATCCCTTTTCTTACTGTAGTTGATGCATATTTGTTAGCCTCTAGAGGAGAACACTGATCTGCTAAAATTGCCATTTTTCAGCTAAATTATAATTTGCTAATCCCTTAAGGCCATCTGGCAGGCTTCAATATAAATAAAGAATATTTTAAACAAAATTGAAAAAAGTTTATTTTGGGAAAGTAAAATGGCAGAGGAGGGCATGACTCACCTAATACAATAAAAAATCTGCTTAATTAAGTAGGAACAAAATGCATTATGCTATGTAATAAACTCTGTAGTTAAGCCTTACTTTAGGGACAGGGCTTTTGTGACAACTGACTATTATAAGTAGTTAAAAGGAACCATATACACATAAAGAAACTATTATTTTGTAAGGGAAAATTACAAGTATGGTTCTATATAAATAATGTATAATATTATAAGTACATAATACGAAACTCTACTGAATGTAAGTTACTCACTTTTAATGACTGCTTAGGATTTTGCAGTGTCCCAGTATTATTCTGTGAATTTCATTATTACTGGACATGGGCTCAAAGTTGGGCTAAAATAAAGTTTCACTAACAGAATACTGAATAAATCAGACTTGATACATTTAGACCATTAGCTCCCACTGGGACTTTTAATTATAAGTCAAAACTTTCACTTGTTAGACTGTAACTCAAAATAACATAGGATAAAATAGAAAGTCAAATTCATAAGAGACCCTGAAGCCACCCCAGCAATTTATGAACGAAATTTTATAGTTTTGACAAAAAATTTACTATTTTTAAGATTTTTTTTTATTTGAGAGAGAGGGAAAGAGAAAGTTAAGGGAGGAGCAGAAGGAGAGGAAGGAGAGAATCTCAAGCAGACTCCCTACTGAGCATGGAGCTCGAATGTGGGGCTCAGTCTCACAACCTCAAGAACATGACCTGAGCCAAAACCAAGAGTTGGATGCTTAACTGACTGAGCCACTCAGGTGCCCCAAGAATTTACTATTCTTGACAACCATTTTACTCTAGCAATCTATCCAAGGAACATAGTAAGACAAGCATAGAAATATGTATGAGGATCATCATTTCAGCATTATGTAAAATGCAAAAAAAATAGACAAAGCTAAATGTTCAGTATAGGGGAATGGTCAAATACAATAATGTAGGGCCATACGATGGACTATTCTGGCACCATTAAAAATTATGTTTCATGAAGTTGAAATAACATGAGAAAAAACTCATGATAAAATGTTAATTTTTAAAAAGTCCTAGAAAGAAATATACTGAAATATTAACCACCATTTTCATTCGGTGATGGATTACCGATGATTTAAACTTTCACCTTTGAAAAAAGAATAAAATAAACTTTCATCTTTGGAAGGTTGTTTATTCAAGACATACGGGAGAGAAAGAGATTAAATGCTATTATAATTTATCTATGACTAATCACTACACTGCTCATTTCTTCACTGAAATTACATGCATGTTTCATTCCCTTTGCTTTGTTTCATTCCCTTTTTCCCCATGCATTCAAAGTCAGACTGCAAGGGCACACAAAAGAAAGCTTTAATGTGCATAATTCTTTATAGTTTTTACATTCTTTTTATTTTTTATTTGACCCTAATGATTTCAAGAGCAGGCAATATAGACACTTGCAGACTTCTTGGATTTTTGTTATTAATATAAACATTTTAGTATTTTAATGTCCATAGCAAATGTTCTTAGAGTATCTAACACCAGGAAAGTCCTAAGTATAAATCCTAGTTACTCCACTTAGGCAAATTAGATCTCAACTCAGATGTCAGAGTTGATGCGATCCGCCCCTTAACTCCCCTCTTAGGTACACCACCACCCCTCACCAAATCTGTCACATTACCTTGTATGATCCTCATAAACTTAACAGTATCTGGAATTATTTGCTTAGGCATTTGTCACTGGTTTAATGCTAGTATCTCCTGCTACCACCACTCCTAAGAATGAGATTCTAAAGATGAAAGGATCTTATTCTTTCACCGTGTCTGCCCCAATACCAAGAGCAGTGTCTAGCCTAGAGCAGGCATTTAATAAATACTCATCGAATAAATAAATGAATGAACAATAATATATCTGAATTTTTCCTTTCCTGTAAAATAGGGATAATCACATTTACCATTTGGCCTCTTGTAAGGATTAAATTAGATAACATATGAGAAAAACTCGTATCTTAAACATTGTCACTCTTTTCGATCTTCCATTGACCTGCTATAGCATGTGGGAGTCTTGGACAATTTTTGCCATATCATATCCCAAGAGCCTCCCAGGACATTTTTCAAAAAGGAAGCTCACCTTATACATACTAATTGGTATACCTATTAAGTAATCCAAATTAAAAGCACTAGAGGCCACATAGAGCCAATAAATGTGATATTGGCTCTATGTGACCTTTAAAGAGAAGCAAAAGCCAGAGAAGCTCAGAGTTCAGACCACGTCTAATAGTTCTTTTAACTGCTGAGGGAAATAAGTAACAAGGTGCCAAATAATCAAAACTTGTTTCCAGAGGACTTACCTGTCCTCAAGGTTATGCTAGGTGATATACTAATAAATGGAACAACTGTACAGCCTGGCAAATGTACAGGATATTTCCTCTGTTGCCTCAAAAGGATACTTGGTCCCAAAGAAAATAAAGAACATGTTTTGACTTAGATGATTTGTGTGTCCCAAGAAGATTTATAATTTTATAATTCAAAATGTTGTCACATTTTAGAGCTTCAGAGAAGCTAAACAAATTACCTGAAAACACACAGCTACTTAGTGGCTAAGTCATACATACCATTTAATTCAGCTAAACTCAATTGCCATGAATTGAGTGCTTGAAAGCCTTTGGCTTTATACTAACCTGCTGTGATCTGGGAGAAAGCTAGGAACATGGGCATGGTCTTCAACATCTTTGGAACATTGTTCACTGAGCAGTTGCTTGGTTAATTGGTGGGTTGAATGAATTTTCCGTTTTTTACCTGGTGCCTCATGGAGGCTTAATCAACTAACTTCAATATAGCACCCACATTTTTTTTTTCGATTGATCGGCTGACTATATTGACAAGATACTGATAGGTTACATGTTGAAGAAAACAAACAATACAAAATACAGAAAAAGTTGGTTCCATCCCCTCCCACTCCCCCCCCCCTTACTCACCCACCCCCGAATACTCATCATCGTGATTTGGTCAGAACAGGGCTCAGAGCCCAGCACCCACATTTTTTAATCACAAACGTTTTGCACAAAATATCGTAAGTTTTTCTTAGTTTCTTGGCTTCACAAAGAAGAGAAACCTATCTCACTAAAAACCATTCTGTAATGGTAGAAATCTCTTCATTTTGGCCTGAATTTTAAGCTGGCTATGTATAATTTGACTTAACTTTCTCACTTTCACCTGAATTATATTTGAACTCTTTTTCTGTTAGACAATTTTAATTCAAAATGAATCTTTAAATGACAACAACCACCTGACATTTGTGGTATGCATTACTACATCATTACAGACAAAATAGAAAAAGCATATAAAAGATTTGTTATACATATGGAGAAGATAAATTCTTTTCAATACAAGAAGAGATATTCTACATTATATGTTAACTTCCTGTTTTGACAATTAAACAGCATGTGCTGCCACGTAAAACAAAAGTGAAGAATTCAGGATTATTTATAATTATATGATTATAGGATTTCTGGTTATATGGGTATAATATTATAGGTGCCAGCATTTTATGGGAAACTTATGATTATATGGAATACAAACATCCAGAAATCCCAAATTATGTTGCTTATGGTGTTATACAAGGAAGTTTAATGACTCAAACAAAAAAAATCAAACTTAACTATTATTTTAGTGTTAGCATTTCTATTGAAGTCTTATGGTTCATGTTAGGTAAACTATAAATATGTAGTAAATATTCATCCTTTGTTAGTCATCATAATTAAGTCAGGATAATCCATTCTCTAACTGTTTGGATACATAAGAGATCACTGAACTATAAAACCAATAAAAATCAGTCAAATATTCATTCTTTTACTTCTATCAAGAAGAAAAGCTTTAAAGTTAATTCAATTTTTGAATTATTTTGAATCCCTACTACGTGCTCCACATTGCTTTAGGAACAAATACGAGTCACTGAAATCATCCTGATCACCATGAACACCATGGTGTGGGGAAATGTTAAGCTATTTAGCATTTGTTGGAAATGTAGAGTCATTTTTCTTATCAGTCAATTTGTCCTCAGACAAAAAAAACCCTTAGAACTGGAATTTAGATGAACTTGAAACAAAATTTACAGTGGTGGAGCCTTCACAAAAGCTTCTTCAATGTCTTAAAATTTTAGTATGCATTACGACTTGTGCGTGAAATCATTGTTTTCAATTCCAAAATATGAGAGAAGATAGCATTTTATTAGTAGGTCCTACTCTTGGCCTCAGCAGTACAGGATACTGAGGAACTGAGTTCACCTACTGCTTTCAGGAAAGACCCACAGACCACCCCACCTGGAACTGACTTCAGAGTTTCTTCTACTTTGGGATCTCTCCATACCATTTCCCTGTGTTGGAAGATAATCTAACATCAACCAATTAGAAAAGGGGATCTTAAAGCGGCACCTAACTATCACACCAATTTGGAATCTTGTGCTAAATTTAGTACTTTTTGACCTTGTATAGGCATTTGTTTATTTCCTCTTAGGGGTTTTATCACACTCCTTTGTAGAGAGACACTATATCTTATTTACCCACGTATCCCATTAAAACCTAAAACATCTGTTTGTATGTAGATGGTACACAATAATACACAATATACAAGATGTTCAACCTATTTTTATCTTATTGAATAATTTACTGTTCTCATACTTTGTGGATTAAAAATTATTAAATAAGGTAAGATGGATTACTACTGGGAAATATTTTTCTGTATAACATTATTCTATAATTTGGTGCCTTAAAGGAACCATTTATTTAGCTCACAGCTCTGCTAACAATTTATGCTGGACTCAGCTGAGTGGTCTTGGTTCCCACATGCATCTGTAGCCAACTGGCAGGCCACTGAGAACTGGCTGATCCAGGGAGATCTCAGCTGGGAAGATTAAATTCTATGAAAAGTATCCTTTAATTCTGTGAAAAGTTTTATCATCAATTTTGGTGATTATTATGTTCAACGACTGTTCCTTACACTGTGCTAGGAAGAAGCAAAGGCTTAGCTGGTCACATGCTTATCCAGCAGCCCTGTCCTCCACTGGGGGTTGGGTATTTCAGTGTGACACTGGAAGGGAGTTGAAACCATAGCTGGGTTATAAAAGAGGGGCAGAGAGCAAGTATATGCATTGTATGTATCTGCCTACCCACCAAGATTCATGGAAATCATGTTTGCATATTTCTTGAATATTCCATGCTGCTTCCTGCCATGGGCCTCAGTTGCCTAGAAAGATCTGTCCACACCCTTCATCTGGTTTACTTCTATTTTGCTTTGAAAGTTTGTAACTTCGACAATCCTTTCCTGGCTCTAAACTATAGAAAATATTTATACAATGGAATATTACTCAGCCATAAAAAAGAATGAAATCTTGCCATTTGCAATGGTATGAATGGGGCTAGAGAGTATTTTGTTAAGCAAAATAAGTCAGAGAAAGACAAATACCACATTATTTTACTCAATAGTGGAATTTAAGTAGCAAAACAAATGAGCAAAGGGGGAAAAAAGAGAGGCAAACGAAGAAACAGAATCTTAACTATAAAGAACAAACAGATGACTACCAGAGGGGAGGTGGGTTGGGGGATGAGTGGTAGGGATTAAGGAGTGTACTTGTGATGAGCACCGGGTGTTATGTGGAAGTGTTGAATCACTATATTGTACACCTGAAACTAATATTACACTGTATGTTAATTAACCGGAATTTAAGTAAAAACTTTTAAAAAAAGGAAATTTGTTCTTCCTTCAGAGTACTGATCTCTGTACAGCTGTGTGATGATTTTATTGAGAACTATCTTTCACAGACTAAAAGCTTCCCAAGGGCAGAGCGACTCTGGCATTGCTCTCCATTGCATTTCTGTTGCCTCACAAGCTTTTCCCTTATAGTAATGTTTGCCATGTCTGCCTTGAGTGAACGCCCAAGTTAAGAGTAATGATGTGGACATCTAGGTTCTTTCCATAGCTTGGCTATTGTAGACATTGCTGCTATAAACATTCGGGTGCAAGTGCCTGGATAAAGAAGATGTGGTATATATACACAATGGAATATTATGCAGCCATCAAAAGAAATGAAATCTTGCCATTTGCAACAACGTGGATGGAACTAGAGGGTATCATGCTTAGTGAAATAAGTCAATCAGTGAAAGACAACTATCATATGATCTCCCTGATATAAGGAAGTGGAGATGCAACATGGGGGGCTAGGGGGGTAGGAAAAGAAGAAAAGAAACAAGATGGGATTGGGAGGGAGACAAACCATAAGTGACTCTTAATCTCACAAAACAAACTGAGGGTTGCTGGGGGGAGGGGGTTGGGAAAGGGGGGTGGGTTAATGGACATTGGGGAGGGTATGTGCTATGGTTAGTGCTGTGAAGTATGTAAACCTGGCGATTCACAGACATGTACCCCTGGGGATAAAAATACTTTATATGTTTATAAAAAATAAAAAAAACTATAATAAAAAAATGGGGCTTTTCAGGAGATTTTAGAAAAAGAGTAATGATGTGTGGGTTTTTAAGAAGGGGGAAAGTTGTTTTAAATATTTCTAAATTATCCATGTTAAATATTTTAAGGCTGGGAAATCAGGTGCTGTTTCCAGAGGCCAGAGATAGTTTAAAAAGAGTCTTCTTCTATGTTTTTCCCCAATCTGCTTCCAGAATGGGGCAGACAGATTATCCAGAAAGGAGACAGTGTAGTTCTATCTCAGTGATCACCTAGACTCAGGCTCCAGCTTCCCCCTGAATCAGTGCCAGCTGTGGTGGTGGCTTTTGAGATGTACACGACTTTCCTATGAGGTCATTACTGATGGAAACTATCAACACCTCTGCCCCTTGGGGAGGGTAAGAAGTCAGCCCCATTCAAATAAGCATTCCTCAGGCTCCTGCCTCAGAAACACTCTCCTGCTCTTACCACAGATGTTTTACTCTAAGGGACAGGATAAAGGATGACACTGAGAGGTGAAAATCACCACAGACCTGAGACAGCTGCATGGAGAAAGGAGTCATGGAAGAGCTTCCATGTGTCTTAATGCTATCCATTTTAACATCCCCTCCACTTTAGTGAGTCAAACAATAAGATGCCGTTCCAAGTAGGTGCCAGTCTCTGCTGGGCAGGTATCAGAGATTGGTCACTCATCCTATCTCCCATAAAATGGAAATTACTAGATTGTGAAATATTTTTTAGCCTTCTAATGCCATGATATCAGTTTTCAAGACCAGTTTACTCTAAAAAGGAGTCACTGCCTAGTTCTAAATCTTATCATTTTTGTGTGTTAATAAACTGCTTGTAATCAAATAGATATATAAACCAAGATCATTGGATAATACAAAACTCATAGGTGAGATGGGAGAATTCATTATGAAAAATGTGAGCAAGGAACATATTTCTTTGGTTATTCACCCATCTTGATTTCCTCAGTGGGGATTTTATAATAGTCTGAGATAACCTAGCTACACATGGGTTCCAGTAAGTGAGTATAAGGGAGCTATCTGGCTTCATTCATCAGGCATTCACTACACTCCCACTGTGTACTGGGAGCCATGCTCTGCAGGGGATCTAAGGTGGTAGAGGACATTCGCTGATCATAAGCAGTTCATAGTCCTGCAGCACTGTTCGTCAAATGGTGGGTGAGATGGGGGCTATGTGAGCAAAAAGAATGGCAAAGAGGATGCCCTACTGCTTGAAAACATAGTAACAAATCGTATATGGTAAAGAACTTCCAAGAATATTAATATCACTGGTGTGTCTATGAGAAGGAATAGGCTCATATCACTACAAGCAATTTCCAAGTAGCTGAAAAAGAAAAGCTGGCATTTTGGGAATGTAGAATCTTAGAACCTTTAGAGGACCCCTTTGAAGTTTTAGTGAGGGGAGTTCTGGTTACTGTTTCCATGATGAGGCTGTGGGACAGGTTCTGAAGACAACATCAGGGCAACTAGCACCTCAAGCACTCTTTGAACTCAATGGCTCAAAGAGGAGGCTGTGAACCAGGTGAGATTGAAACACAGCACAGGTGATTCTACTGGACCAGAAAATACAGGATTCAAAGAGCTCTTTCAAGGTAGAGAACAAAATTCTTCATAGTTATTATATTCAAACAATGTAACAGTAAAAAAATGGAATGTGATTTTCCTACGCTAAGGGATAAAGAAGAAAAGTGAGTGGGCAGTGAAAAGACAAGGAACAAAGCATAAAGAAGAGAGAGCAAATGAACTCCTGTTCAAGAGAAAAATCTCACCACAGTGACAGGCCTGCTGTGCAAAAGCCCATTTAGCAAGAACAGCCCAGACCTTTGTTTCAGTTTTTATCAGAAGCCACTGGTCCTAAAGTATCACTGGCGCCTACTGAATTTTCACCAGGGACCTAACAGAAAACATCTGTTCTCTGACTTAAAAGTAAGTCGATTGATTAAATCAACGTTTGCCCTCTTCTCTTCTATTAGAGGCATAGCTATTTCCCTTTTGCTTCTCTTCGGACTCCTCTAATAACTTACTTCTGCTTGTGCATTGAAATCTGGGATGGAGGTGTGTCTTTTTCTGTGCCTACATGGGGAAATGTGCCACAGGTCAAGCTGAAATCATATCAGAAATCCATCGATGTAAACAATTTGGCCATGTTTCATGTGTACCTTGAAAGCTGATATAACCACATAGAACGACTTCAAGCAGTAGATGTGAGCCTGAGTGTATGTGTTTTTATGCGCAAATACACAAAATTCTTGTTGCCTTAAGAAAATACTGACCAGAAAGTTGAACTTTTAATTTGAAATTTGACCTTCATGTTTAAAATTATTTCATAGTTTTTACAAAGCAGATTCCATAACATGAGTGGATTAAGGCTGTTTTTAACTCAAGGTTCTTAACTTGAAAATGGAATCCTGGTGATTAAAATTCTGTAGCCAGAATCCATAGGTCCTCAATAAGACAGACCTCCTATATCAGTACCCACTAAACAACAGGATCCAGAGGAAGCAGTAATCAGGGAACAAGAATAAAAATAGCAGCCAACTGCACAGCATGGTTGCAGTCCCAGAACAAACGCTTGTCCGGCACCTATAACATGCCAAGTGCTGTTCTGGGCCCAGGGGATGAATCGATAAAGGCATAGTGTTTCCCATAAAGGATCTCACAATCTAACAGTGAAGAGAAATAAACCTCAAGTCACAATATCCTGAGATAAATGCTGTGCTGAGGGATATATAAAGTGACATGCGATAACAGGCAGGGGGAATAGCTCTGGCCTTCCAAGAAAGCAGAGGGGGCCTCACAGAAGATTCCAGACAGGGAGTAATATTTGAGTGAGACCTCAAGGAGGATAAGCCCCACAGCTCACGTATTTCTGCAGCATTTTTCAATGAACTGGCAAGTCGTTTTACCACTCTGTTCCTCAGATTCTTCATTGACTAGCCAAGAGAATTCACAGTAAGGTGTGTGTTTAAAACTCATGTTGAGAAAAGCCTGCCTCCCAAGCATGGCATATGTGGAAGGGGGTGACAGGGTTGTTAATTTGGGGGTTGTGGCTAGGATGAGAGGAGTAAAAAGAAGGAGTAGTATGGGATCCTTAGAATGGAGAGAAACAGTTCTATGGGCCATTTCCCCCTTTCTTCCCTTTGCCATTTTAGATTTATAGGCAGCATCAAAACCACTGAATAGGAAAATGAAATTATATGAATAGTTCTGATCCCCCTCTTGATCTTTGTCAATCAGTAGGGCATGTAATACATATGATGTTTTAGAAGTGAGGAGAAGATTATCCCAGCATTAAGGCATAGAAAATTACATAACAACATATCATATGTATGACATACTACATGACATCACATGTTATACTAACATATGGCAGGAATGGGCAGGAAATCCTAGGTCAGCAAGCTGACAAGAAGAGCACCCAGAAACTTCTGGAGAGGTTGGGTGAATAATACTTATTGCATATGTTTCCTGTGGGATTAAAGAAACAATGGATGTAAAGCCCATAGAACATTGCCTGGTATCAAGTCTGCATGAGGCAAATAGTTTTTATTGTTGTGGCGTCTCCCTATCTAAAAATAGAACTAATAAGAAGGGAAAGGTCCTGTCAAACCTTGTCGTAATCTACACAGGCAAAATGAGCTGATGAGCAAAACAGGAAGAGAACAAATGTAAAAATTTCCAGGGCTCCCTCTCTATTCCCAGTGCCCCAAAGGGATGATGACAATATGTCACTCTCAGATGGCTCCAGGGACTGCCCACCAGACTGAGATCCTGACATGGCAAAATCTTTTGGTAGGTGTCATGAAAAAAAAAGAACAAGAAGAAACTAGATAACTTATAAAAAAATGTTCCAAGAGAAGTTGCACAAAACAGAAAAATATAAAGAAGCAAAATGAGGGAACACATGAAACTTGTCAACATGCTATACCTATGGCTACAAGTTGGCCAACTGTTAGGAGCATTGGTACAAAAGGAAATAACACATCAGTTGAGACTCCTGCCCAGAAATAATATGAAACACAATGTAGAGACATGCTGGCTTAATTTGCTGAAGGATACTGGAACTAAAACAGGAAAGAAAATAGTTGTTTCCCTCATTGGAATGTCCCCAAACGAGTCTGCGGTAAGTATACCACCACCCTGGCATCTATCACAGAGCCTTTGGTCATCTCAACAGGGTGTGTGCTGACACTTGATATGAGCACAGCTAAACATGGGGATGCACATGACGGGAGAAATGTAAATGAAAGGAATTTTGTTTTTCACATCAGTGTCTGAGGTGAAGAAGCCAGACCAAGAATGAGATAAAGTATAGTCTGACAAAGAAAGATGGCAAACTCAAAGCTTGGGATGCCATCAAAGCCAAGCACAGTAGGAGAGAAATTTCAGATACATAATTCATACATGGAACTGGAAATAACAAAAAAAGCTGATCAGAGCTTCTAAAAGACAGCCAAATCATGAAATTTTGAGCCATTCAGAAAAGTTCTTAATAAAGCCTCATCCAAAAGCAATTCCTAAAGCATATGTTCCAGAAGTTTGATGATTTATTCAGCCACCATATATTAAGGACTATTATACACCCAACATATTGCCTAATTCTGGGAGATGAGCTCCAGCCTTGCAGGAACTTATGAGTCAGGTGTGGGAGACAAGAGGCCCACATTCCACAGCCTGGGTGGTTTCAATAAGGAATGCATGTAGATGAAGTCATACAGTAGTGTATACCTCTTATGAAGGAAAAGATAGAGCTCAAGAAAGAAACCAGCAAACAAAATTAAAGGGCAACACACATAGCTTCAGGGCTCAGGAAAAGCCTTGCTGAGGAGAGGGAGAGATGTGATCTCTAAAATGTTAAGTCTGACATATCGCTGTCCTGTGTTTCAAAGCTTTGAACACTATAGAAAATTGTTGAGTAAATAAAGAACTTGTAAAAGGAACTTAACAACCATAAAGCCTCCCAGAAATATGGGATACCCTGGCTGGGTTAAGATGAATATATAAGTTACTCTCTTTCTTACTGTCCTTCAGCTTCACCAAGAAATGCCAAACTAACATAACTACTAACCATTTTTGAGGAAAATAATCCTTCCTAACAGAACTCATATACATGTTAATGGATATGCATATTTGCCAGATAATTGAGCAGGTGTTATTCTGTCTCCTCCAAATTTAGTCCTTCAAATTGGACCCTCTGTCCAATTCACCTTCAAGAAGAAGGAAGGAAGGAAGGTAGGAAGGTGGGAAGGAAGGAAGGAGACTATATGATTACAAAGGCAAAAATTTGAATGGAAATAAGAAAACAGCTTTTCCTCCAGAAAATAAAAATGCAAGAAAGGACTTTTTTCTTTGTGTATCACTACAAGTTAAGCATAAGGGCAGGGCTTGAGAGATTAGTAGAAAGCGTCCCTAGAAATATTGGCTAGGTGAAAGATGTGCTGGAAGCAGGCCCAGGAAAAACAAGTGGTTGCAGTTTTAGTGGTTTACCTGGAAGGACAATGGGGTGTACTAAGTATTCTAAGGAAAATAATAGGGGAAGACAGGCTGATGAAAGTCCAAATCTCAGCTTAGGCAGAAAGTGTGGGAAAGGAGGAAATAAAGAGGCATGTGGATATTTCTAGGGGAAAACAATCATCTTATCTTAAAATTCTAGTCAAAGTACCTTTGTGTGGAAAGGGAAACAACTTTTAAGAATTATATAAATGACCAGGGGCACCTGGGTGGTTCAGTGGGTTAAAGCCTCAGCCTTTGGCTCAGGTCATGATCCCACGTTCCTGGGATCAAGCCCCACATCTGGCTCTCTGTTCAGCGGGGAGCCTGCTTCCTCCTCCTTTCTCTCTGTCTGCCTCTCTGCCTACTTGTGATCTTTGTCTGTCAAATAAATAAATAAAATGTTTAAAAAAAAGAATTATATAAATGACCAGGAGTTAATATTTGGGAGAACTATATAATATATATATAACATATATAATATAATATGTATATACACATATATTTAATATGTATATATTGTATATTTATATATGTAATATATAAGTATACATGTATTATATGTATATATATGCATTATAATTATAGCACATAAGCTCACTGAAATATTTATAAGTTTCACAGATATGTCATATCTGTGTTAAAGATGAAAAATGTTACTGAATGTGTTCTTATAAATGAAATAGCAGGGAAAAACCTTGAAAGTCCTATGATGAACTAAAAAAGTTTTTTGATGAGGATTACCTTTGGCTTTCAGATACAGTCAGCATATAATCAAAATTTATAGTCTTTGTACTAAAATTCTTGGGAAACTATGGCATGACACAATTATATTTCTGATTTTGTTTTTTTTAATATGTAAATACACACATACACATGCGTGTTCACATAACCGTTAGGTGATGGAGAGATAAATGGTATGGGGAAGAAAGATTCCAAACTAGATCTCTGTGGATTTGGAATTTGGGAAATAATCCAGAGGTTAAGATAGAGGTAAAGAGCTCCTCAGGAACTTTTATCCATAGTTAGAATCCCAGAATTTGAAGTTTTCCATGAACCTTAAAGATCATCTAGTCCACTCACTCTAAAATTTGTGCTGCAAAGAATCATAAGAGCCCAAGATTATGCCTCAGTGATCTATAAATAAATGTCTGACATACAGAAAATAATCTCTAAATTACCTAAGAAACATATTCATTTGTTCTAACTATTGTTACATTTTTCAGGTTCTGTTTATGCTTTAATTTGATTTTTTTAAAAAAAGAGTTCTGTACTACAGAACACTCATGAAAGAAATTGAAGATGACACAAAAAGATGGAAGAGCATTCCATGCTCATGGATCAGAAGAATAAACATTGTTAAAATGTCTATATTGCCTAGAGCAATCTATACTTTTAATGCTATCACGATAAAAATTCCACCGTCATTTTGCAAAGAGCTAGAACACACAATCCTAAAACTTGTGTGGAACCAGAAGAGACCCTGAATTGCTAAGGAAATGTTGAAAAAGAAAAACAAAACTGGGGGCATCCCATTGCCTGATTTCAAACTTTACTACAAAGCTGTGATCACCAAGACAGCATGGTACTGGCACAAAAATAGACACAAAGACCAATGGAACAGAGTAGAGAGCCCAGATATGGACCCTCAACTCTATGGTCAAATAATATTTTACAAAGCAGGAAAAAATATACAGTGGAAAAAAGACTGTCTCTTCAATAAATGGTGCTGGGAAAATTGGACAGCTATGTGTAGAAGAATGAAACTGGACCATTCTCTTACACCATAAGCAAAGATAAACTCGAAAAAGATAGATAAAATCTATCAAAATCCTAGAGGAGAACATAGGCAGTAACCTCTTGACAGCAGCCACAGCAATTTCTTCAAGATATGTCTCCAAAGGCAAAGGAAACAAAAGTGAAAGTGAACTTTTGGGATTTCAACAAGATCAAAAGCTTCTGTGCAGTCAACAAAACAAAGAGGCAACCCAAGTGTCATGCACAAATGACACTTCAGACAAAGGGCTGATATCCAAGATGTATAAAGAACTCCTCAAAATCAGCACACACAAAAACAGATAATCACGTCAAAAAATGGGCAGAAGACAGGAACAGATACTTCTCCAAAGACATACAAATGGCTAACAGACACATGAAAAAATGTTCATCATCATTAGCCATCAGGGAGATTCAAATCAAAACTACATTGAGATTCCACCTTATACCAGTTAGAATGGCCAAAACACAAAAACATGTGTTAGAGAAGATTTGGAGAAAGGGGAACCCTCTTACACTGTTGGTGGGAATGCAAGTTGGTGCAGCCACTTTGAAAATAGTGTGAAGATTGCTCGAAAAATTAAAATTAGAACTACCCGATGACCCAGCAATTGCACTGCTGGGTATTTACCCTAACGATATAGATGTAGTGAAAATAAGGGCCAACTGTACCCCAATGTTCATAGCAGCAATGGCCACAGTCACCAAACTGTGGAAAAAAACAAGATGCCCTTCAACAGATGAATGGATAAAGAAGATAGGGTCCACATATACAATGAAGTATTATGCCACCATCAGAAAGGATGAATACACAACTTTTGTATCAACATGGACAGGACTGGAAGAGATTATGCTGAGTGAAATAAGTCAAGCAGAGATAGTCAATTATCATATGGTTTCACTTACTTGTGGAACCTAAGGAATAACACAGAGGACATGGGAAGATGGAGAGAATTGAGTTGGGGGAAATCAGAGGGGGAGGTGAACCATGAGAGACTGTGGACTCTGAGAAACAAACTGAGGGTTTTGGAGGGGTGGGTCTGGGGGGTTGGGTGAGTCTGGTGGTGGGTATTATGGAGGACATGTATTGCAAGGAGCATTGGATGTGGTGTATAAACAATGAATTTTGGAAGACTGGAAAGAAATAAAATGAAATGAAAAAAAAATTTTTTTTAATTAAAAAGAGGGGCACCTGGGTGGCTCAGTGGGTTAAAGCCTCTGCCTTTGGCTCAGGTCATGATCCCAGGGTCCTGGGATCGAGTCCCGTATTGGGATCTCTGCTCAGCAGGGAGTCTGCCTCCCCCTCTCTTTCTGCCTGCCTCTCTGCCTACTTGTGATCTCTGTCTGTCAAATAAATAAATAAAATATTTAAAAAATTAAAAAATACAATAAAATACAAAAAAATTAAAGAGTTCTGCAGCTAAATAAGTAGGAAAATTCTCAATTCAGCCCAACTGTCTCATTGAATAGGTCAAAAAAATTGGACCCAGAAAAATAAAATAACTTCTTCAGAGTCTCAGTGCCAGTTAAATACAAAGTTAGGACCACGTCTTAGTGTGGGTTCTTTTCAAAGCAGATTCCAAGACAAAGACTTGGGTGTAGGTAGTTTCTTTGGAAAGTGATCCTCAGAAGTAGGAGTTCAAGAACAGGGAAAATGTGACAGGGAAGGGAAAAATCCAGTATAGGTGTATTAGTGAGCTGGTTAGCCCTGTGGGCAACCCAGGCTCAGATTGTTGGGGACTATCTGAGAAACTACGTAGAACATGCTTCTGAACATTCCCACCATAGGATGGGAAGATAGAGCATATTTCCACCACTTCCCATTCCCACAGATTGAGGGTTGTCTTTAGGAGCCTTAATTCCTCTGCACTTCTAAGCAGCAGAGAAAACTCCCAGGGCTCCAGTGAAAACACTCAAGAGAGCTGCGAAACCAGGAGGTGAGAAGTAGTTACATTACTGGAAACCATCCATCATACCTCCAGGTGAACTCAAGAGGGCCCAGGAGAGATGGCGCATGGCATCAACAGGTTTCATAAATCTTAAAAACATTTCTTCAAGGCTTAAAATGATGATTGTACCCCCAGCATTCTCCAAACCCACCTGACTCAAACCCACCTCTTCTCATTCCCAAAGCCTTGTCTCATTGATACAAGACTAAAGAAATCTGTTTATACTGTACTGCAAAGGGCTTTTATTTTCTTCATCAAGCAGCTCTTTCTGATGACTATTTTCAGACACATGGCGACCAAAACTACCAGCGCTTTCCAGGATGTCACAGAGTAAGTATGATTTCACATATATTTTAGTCACAGATACATTTTACTCTGTTTCAACGTCAATCTGTTGAGTGCTTCTTGAAAGAGGAATCTAGGATTTCATCAAATGAAAGGAAATTAGGTGATAACAGGGATCCAGCCAGCACTTCTCTTCCAAAGGACTATTGTTCTGTGACAGAACCAAGGCAAAGGAGTTTTGAGCAATTCCTCCAGGGTAAATGGAGCTGAAAAGCTCCAGTGTGTGCTGTGCATGGCTTCAGCCTATGAGTCAGGCCAAAGACTGTAACAGAGAGCCCTCTGGGAAACCACAATTCTTAGGGATGACAAAGGAAAGTGAAAAGGAAGGCAATTAGATGAGAAGACCCCTAAAATGAGAATGACACAGACAAGTGTCAGTTCCTTTTCTCACTTAATCTAAGATACTGACTCTTCTACCATGATTGGTGCTGATGCCAAAATATAAGTGCACAGATACTTCCTAGTCCCTACTCCACTAACAATTTTATACCTTCTTTCTCAGGATTTGGGAATTATTGGTACAATTTTTAAAATATTTCTTAGAAATGTCTACTATTTTCAAATTATCACAATTTGAAATAATTTGGATTTAAGTCATCATGAATTTTTTTTATTTTTTATAAACATATAATGTATTTTTATCCCCAGGGGTACATGTCTGTGAATCGCCAGGTTTACACACTTCACAGCACTAACCATAGCACATACCCTCCCCAATGTCCATTACTCCACTCCTCTCTCCCAACCCCCCTCCCCCCAGCAACCCTCAGTTTGTTTTGCGAGATTAAGAGTCACTTATGGTTTGTCTCCCTCCCAATCCCATCTTGT
>PISX010008678.1:0-80352 GCA_004024625.1 Mellivora capensis | reverse complement strand
GCTCTATTTTTAACTTCTTGAGGAACCTCCACACTGTTCTCCAGAGTGGCTGCACCAACTTGCATTCCCACCAACAGTGTAAGAGGGTTCCCCTTTCTCCACATCCTCTCCAACACACGTTGTTTCCTGTCTTGCTGATTTTGGCCATTCTAACTGGTGTGAGGTGGTATCTCAATGTGGTTTTAATTTGTATCTCCCTCCCCAGCTGTGAAGTGTGTAAACCTGGTGATTCACAGACATGTACCCCTGGGGATAAAAATTTGTTTATAAAAAATAATTAAAAAAATAAATAAATAAATAAAATAAAAAAAATAATTTGAATCTCCCTGATGGCTAGTGATGATGAACATTTTTTCATGTGTCTGATAGCCATTTGTATGTCTTCATTGGAGAAGTGTCTGTTCATATCTTCTGCCCATTTTTTGATGTGATTATCTGTTTTGCATGTGTTGAGTTTGAGAAGTTCTTTATAGATCCTGGCTATCAACCTTTGTCGTCAATCATTAATGTTTGAAATTATATTATTATTTCTTTTTTATGTTAATGTATTCATTGGGAGGGGGAAGGAGGTATATTGAGCTTATCAAAATTAGATTGGGTCCTCATACCCACTTCTAATTTACATATTAGAAGACAACAGTCAGATACTTACACAACACACATCCAGTCCTTGCCAGATATGTGAATTGTGTGGCTGCCTACAGAGTATTTCTGGAAGAAATGAGGGAAAAAAAAAATACTTGCCCCACATGTCATCTTTAGCAATACTGCAATTGGGTGGGGGGAATACTCTAAAAAGAAAGGACCGGGGTGCCTGGATGGCTCAGTGGGTTAAAGCCTTTGCCTTCAGCTCAGGTCATGATCCCAGAGGCCTGGGATCGAGCCCCGCATCAGGCTCTCTGCTCAGCAGGGAGCCTGCTTCCTCCTCTCTCTCTGCCTGCCTCTCTGCCTACTTGTGTCTGTCAAATAAATAAATAAAATCTTAAAAAAAAAAAAAGAAAGGATCAATGAGAGACCTTCTATTGGCTATAACATAACTTATTTTGTATAGATTCTTCCTTTCTCACATTTAGTGAATTTCTTTATTTTTCTATTCATCCTCACACCTACCAAATATGTATCGACTTTCATACTATATGCCTTATCCTTGCTATTTTCAGAGAAACATATGCATAAGACAAGGCCCTACTGTCAAGAATCTTACAGTACGGTTATGGTTCTCACATTAAGAGAATCAGAATTTTGAGGGAAAATAATGAATGTTGGGCTCTGGCAAACTAACTTGGATAGAAAACAGTCTTCCAGGGAAGGCTTTGGCCAGTCACAGGGTGGCATGTAATGTGAAAGCCAGCCCCAGTAGGGATGATGAATGAATACGTGAGATGGGAGGAAAGTAGAAATGATACACAGGTATAGAATGGTAAACTTCACTTCTTCTTAACTTTGGTTATGGCAGTCCCATAAATGAAAAGTTACAAATTTAGATTATACAGTTCTGAGGGATTCATCAGACCCTGCCTGTGTCATCGGACATTAGGGAGGAAACAGTTCATTGTGGTCTGCAAGTCTGTGGAAAGTTTGTCTTGGGTTAGATGAGATATTTTGACAAAAATAAATGATTTTGTTCTCTCCTCAATTTGCATTTTCTTTGAAACCTAGAAACATAAGGCATAGCACTGGATTAGGGAAACAAAGTCTCTTCATCTCTCAGTAAATAGCCATTTCCTATAGCAAGTCTGATTCCTCCCCAGATGCTTGGAATTTGCAAGTCTAGTGATTCTATTTCTAGGATTATTCATAATGGGTCTCTCTTTCCTCATTCCCTCCTCCTTTCTTTCTCCTCCCTTCTGAATATACTGCTGCTACTATGTAGAGCTAGTCTCAATCTCAAAAGAAGCTGACGCAATGGCAGAAAAAAATACCATTGCATGTTAAGTCTTAGCTAAAAATGATAGTCTTCTAGAAACTCTGTAGTGCACTACTTGGGGAATTTTTAATGACGGTTGTTTAGGAACAGTGAAGAATAGGAAAGAAGATTAAGAATAAGTGTTCATACTCTGAAGCCACACATCCTTGTTGGATACAGACAGTTACATAAATAACTCCTTGAGGTTGGAAGTCACGAAGACTTGTATGGGACTCTTAGTTGAACGGTGTGACTTTGAATCACTAGCTTTCCCCTGTTTCTCTGTTTATAAACTCAAGGACATAGTCCATCTTGGTATTGAAAATCTCCTGTGAATTAGACGATAATATGAGGTACCATATATTGAGTCTTTAAAATGAAGAGGAAGCTACACTAATGACTGCAGTGAATTCTCAGCTTTAGTTCTTAGAGTGAGTCTGTGAGATCAGGTACTGTTATTATCCTCACTCCACAGAGAAGGAAAATGAGGATTAAGTATTGACCCAAACTCAACCTTCAATAGCCAATGAAAGGTAGACCTGGTACTTGAACTGAGGCAGTTGGACTCTAAAGGTGATCTGCCACTAATTTCTTCCTGTACAATCTGTTGCTTGATCACATGCTAAAGATGTACCAAGATTTACCAGATAGTGATATTGCATTTAGAAGTTGGCTAGCGTTCTCCAGTTTGAGGTTCTAAAATAAACCTGGGATTTGAGGGGCCATTTTTATAGGCAGGGAAGAAAAGTACCAACTTTCAAGTTGGGTGTGCCAAGCGTGAGGGGTGAACAGGATGAGTTGGGGAGTAGAAAAGCATTATTTTGGATTGCTGGAAGAGTCTTTGGATAGATGAATTGAGTAAGGTGATAACACTAGCTTATGGATGACCGCAAATAGCAGGCTCAGTAAACAGAAATAAATTCACCGGTTCAACAGACATTGACATAAACAAAACACAGCATTTCCATGGGTATGTAGCCTAATGAAGAAGGAGCATTCCCTTTGTGTTTGAATTGTTGCTCTGCTATTGACTAGTTCTGGGCCTTGAATAAACCATTTATCATCTCTGACCTTTAGTTTTTCACCCATGCAATGGGAGTAATGATACATATTACATACTTTTGTGGGAATTCAGTGTTAAGTATCCAAAATAATACACTCAACTGAGCGAATAATATGTTCAGTATATACTAATACTATTATTGCTAGCGTTAAAAGAGATAATATATGTAAAGTATCTGATACAATGCCTAGCACTTTGTATGCATTGCATAAATGTCAGCTCTTTCTGCTACTGCTGCTGCTCTTTCTGTCATAAGACAATGCCTCAAATTGTTGGTAATCTAGAAGAGAAAAAAATAAAAGTATTCATTAAAATACAGTGGAGTTATTAGGGAGATATTACAAGGTACACTGTAATCATAGATAAAGAGATATCAAAGGCTGCCAACAGAATGTGGATGATCAGGGAATACTTGACGGAAAAAGCCACATTTAGGAACAAAAAAATCTTAGAAATTAAACCAGATGAAGTTATAGTTGGAGGGTATTTTGACAGAAAAGCAAAGCAAGAAGGTGTTAGAGATCATTGAGGACTAACTGAAAATAAAATAGGAATGCACTGCTGAGACATGAGAAGGGGCAATGGCAGGAATTGGGGTGAAGAAGTAGGCAACAACCAGATCATGCTGGACTTTGTAGGCCATGTGAGGATCTGTAACAATATAACAGAAGAATAGCATCTGACTGACATGATCATGAAGAGAAGACTTTCAGAACGTCAAACTGCCCAAAGGAAGGGGACCGCTTTTTGCATTTAAAAAAAATCAAAATCCCAATTGAGGGTATGATTCCTCCAGATCTAGATGGCAGACTCCTGACTGCAGTAGGGAATTAATGGTTAGCTATCTTCATTCTGAATTCTCTTCTCTCTCAAGTGGAAGCTGATAGTCTTTGGCGTGGATCAAAGGAGGCAGAGTTACATGGGAATAATATGTCAGATAGGTGGCAAAAAGTACAGCTTGACATGCAGAAGTATTGATTCCAACTGTCAGCAAGATATTTTCAAAAGGTCAGACTCAGGAGTCACAGAATATGCTGCTCACTTGGTTGAGTAAGAGGTTGATGTACATCGAATCTGTATGATGGAATGAAATAAACATGGACTTTGGGACTTTAGTGACTTAGTAGATCGGCCATGTTTTTGTACTCTTCTTCCCACTTGCTGTGTAACTTTGGACAACTGACTCCATCTCTCTGAGGCTTTTTCTACTTGCAGATTGGGGATTAGTAATGCCTTCTTTGAAACTTCTGGCAAAAATCAAAAGAAACGATGTATTTGAAAGCACTCAGTATAGTGCCAGCCACATGGTATGTGTTCAATAAACACATTTCCCTCTTCCATTCATTATTCATAGAACTTTATTGAGTGCCTTCTGTGTTCCAGGCACTAGTTTGAACACCAGCCGGGAATAGAACAAACTCTCTTAAGGCTTAGATTCAGTAGGGAAACAGGAAAGAAAAAGAAAAAAACAAAAAACAGTGACGAATGAACAGATAAAGGCAATTCCTGGTAGTGATGAATGCTATAAACATAAGAACAGTGAGGTAAAGCAGGGTACCTTAGAGGGAGTGATGATTTTATAGGATGGTAAGGTGTGTCCTCTTGGAGAAAGTGACACTGAAGTTGAAATATGAATTAGAAATTGTCTAATGTGCAAAGATTTGGGAACATGCTTCTCAGGCAAAGGGAACTGTGCGCTGAAAACTGCTGTAGTGGAAACAACCCTGGAGTGTAAGAGAAGTAGAACGAAGGCCAGGTTCCTAGGGTCTAATATGGGAGGGGGGAAATAATACGTGACAAGGTTGGAGTGATAGTCACTAGCCTTCTGCAGACAAGTGTCCCACTAGCAGAGTAAGACACAGCTGCAAGAGAGATGAGGCACAGTTAGAAGATCAGCATCTTCCAAAGCAGCCCTCTTCCTGTGCGTGGTTACCCTCTTACATGACCCTGTCAGGTGAACATTTAAGAGCTGCTTGGATATCTGCACTAGATAGATAATTTTGTTGTTTCCTTCAACCCAGCAGTTCTAAAATGCAGTAGTTTAGATCTTCAATCTTTTTAATCTCTCAGTTTGTGGCATATGTCACTTTTGACGATACAGTTTTACAATAGAATCACAGAGCTTACAAGCTAATGGTAGAGTAAGAAGTGCACATAACAGAAGTGCTATAGCAGTTACAAAATTTCTGCAAGAGTGCAAAAGACATGCATTCTAAATGTGTGGTCTGGGAAGGCTTCATGAAGGAAGTCGCAAGTCAAATGTGTGGTCTGGGAAGGCTTCATGAAGGAAGTCGCAAGTCAAGTGTCGCAAGTCAAATGGGAGACCACATGGTCTCCCCATGTGGAGACCAAATAAAAATGAGAATGTTTTTACCAGAGTAAATGTATTCACATTCCCTCTAACTCATTTTTCTTTCCTCCTTTTCTTTACAATTTGTAAAGAAATTTACAAAATGTAATTTACAGATTACAAATTACAAAAGTGATTTGCAAAATGTAAATTTACATTTACATTTACAAAATGATATTTCTTAATTTGGCTCAATTTCAGGATCAGGCGTATCTATGTCTTCCATTTGGCCATTCTGGTTTGTATTTCTTTTATAATCTCCTATAAGGTGACATGATTTCATCTTCAAAAGAAAATACTAATTCCCGGGGCACCTGGGTGGTTCAGTGGCTTAAGCCTCTGCCTTCGGCTCAGGTCATGATCTCGGGGTCCTATGATCAAGCCCCACATTGGGCTCTCTGCTCAGCGGGGAACCTGCTTCTCTCTCTCTCTCTGCCTGCTTCTCTGCCTTCTTGTGATCTCTCTCTCTGTCCAATAAATAAATAAATAAAATCGTAAAAAAATACTAATTCCCAACATTTTCAATAATTAAACATTGTCTGGGATTTGTAACTATATTAGAACCCAGGACCTTCTGGCCTCTTTTCTAGTTGCCATCCCCAAATTACCCACCCCAAAACGATCACCCTTATTAAAAGCAAAGACATGTAGGGGAAGTTTTCTCATGTCATCAAGCACAAAGAAAAAAAAAAAACCAAACCCAAAAACAAAACAAAAACCACCCTTTTCCTCTTTTTGTCCTTCACAGATATATTATTACCTATGTAATAGATGTAAGGCTTGGTAATAAGGAATCAAATTTGCAACATAAAGTATCTTATCATGGGGCAAAATTTGGGGGAAGGTGGAACAAAAGGTATAGTACAGAAAGAACAGCATAGCCACATCTGGGTTGCTTGAGAAACTTCTGAGAATGGGATATTGCACCAGGCTGTGTTCTAGGTGGAGAGGTCCTTTCACAGGAAGCAGATCTGAAAATAATAGGTACTATCTCCCAAGTTTCTAGAGAAAAGCTTTTTTTCTTCTTCTTCTTTTTTAAACATTTTATTTATTTAGAGAGAATGAGAGACAGGGTGTATGAGCAGGGGATGGGGTAGAGGGAAGGGGAGAGAGAGAGAGAGAGAGAGAGAGAGTCCCAAGCAGACTCCATGCTGAGCATGGAGCCAGTCAGAGGGCTCGATCCCATTATCCTGAGGTCAGAGTCTGAGCTGAAATCAAGAGTGTATGCTCAAACGACTGAGCCAACATGTACCCTGAGAAAGTTGTTTTTTTTTTTTTCCCCTTGATTCACTTGTAGACTGAGTGGTCACAATTACCTGTGCTGGAGATAGAAGCCAGGGTAATAAAATACCCAGAGATACATGAATTTTTTGGTTAGTCATTACCATAATTCTGGGTATTAGCCTCTATATTACTAATAAAGGTCTAACATAATTAATCCTCTTCCAAACCATTTGCCACCAAAAGAAAAAAAAATTAAGATTCTGGGATTTGAGCAACTTTTGCAGAAACCTGTGGATAAGTACCTTCATATCATCTGCTAGTCAGTCTCTAGCTCACTCATGATGGAGGCATGGGAGAATTAGTCTTCTGAGATCCAGCAGCAACAGTTTTTTTCTGGAATGTAACTTCCTATTTTTTCTGAAAGTAAAAGCTCATTATATAAAAATTGGGAATATGATAATAAAATACAAATAAATAACAAAACAATAATAGGACAGCTTATAACTTTAGCAGAGAAAATGTACTTTATTACCTGTGTTTTTCTTCTCTTATATACTTGCTTATGCTTATGCACCTTGTTCCTCATAAACTTTTAAAAAATGTTGGGTGACTAAATGTCTCATGGTGAGGCAGAGCCATGTTGCTTTCATATGGCAGGGATATATCCACCATTCATTGTGGTTGTTTCTTGGTTCTCCTGTTGAGTTCTTGTGATAGAACCAGGATAGGAGAAATGTTCTGGCTAGATTCTGGGGCCAGAATACTTAGATTTGAGCCCAGGCTCACAATAGCTGTGACTCTGGTTATTATTTACAGTCTTAGCACCTCGGTTTCTTTATCTATAAAATGGAGATAATAATACTAATGGATAGTAGCTAGGTACTTTGTCCAGGGAGTTTACATGTAGAGACTAGAAGGATCCCTGTCACATACAGAGTGTTAATAATGCAAGCAATTATTATATAGGGCATAAGCTCTCTCATAGGGGCCAGGCAGAGCACATAAATGAGTAAGGTATAAATAATGAAGCTCTTTCTTTTGGTCTTTCATTTCCCCATATTGTATTAAAAGTAAAAAGATAAAGAACATTTCTGAACTGTGAAGGAAAAAAAGCCCAGTGCAAGCACGATAAATGCAAATGCCCTTGACATACTGTGGGAGAACAACAGGAATGATGAGGTCTGGAAGGGGGAAAAGAGGACTTGGGAGACTGTACTCAGTTCCACTGCTGCCAAGAGAAGCTGGAAAACTAGATTTAATATGTGAAATTTCCCAAGATTTAAATGTTGATACCTAAGGCAAACTTTTTTTTTTTTTTTAAATTTTGTGTGATTTAGGCAGTATATGCTTTTGGGCTGTATTTGGTCCAGAAATTGCCGATCTGAGACCCCTGAAATGTCTGCTAAGTGGTGGATTCTGAATTCTAGCCCAAGAGACTTGGCTCTGGCTCCTGAATTCCTTCTGTGACACCTGGCTATAATGTCATAAGTTTGTTGACCTCTCTAGCTCTCTTGGTTTAAAGAGACCAAAAGATGTGCCTTTCACCCCTACTTTACCCATTTTAAATATCATTTAGAGGCTGCAGGAAGGAGTAGTCAATCAGAGAAAATAACACTTGCTCCTTGTTCCTGTCCCTTGCCCACCCAACAATTGCTTTGTCTTAGTTTGGAATTCCAGCCTCTCCCTAATTGCTGTCTACTGACTGATAATGGAGACCCTCCAAGAGTCTTCCATCTGACTTTCAAAATGTCTTCTTGCCACTCATTCTGTTTAATTGCTCCCTCCTGTGGAAACACTGGGCTGTTCTTGATGCTCATTAGAGAAGGCAATAACAAGTCTTGGGGTTTTTTTCCTGACTCTTACTTGCTAAGAAAGGAGATGATAAATGTTTAGTGCTTTGGGGACTGCTTTCCAAACCACCCTGAGGCAACAATTGCTTATTCAGGCCTAAGGAAAAGAGGCAAACATTCAAGGAATAGCTTTTTAATAAAGCACTTTATGATCAGGGAAGGCAAGAGAGGAAAGCAAACTCTCCTTGACCTCTTGGGAATGTCCTTTGACCAAGACAAAGAGCAGAAAGAAAGGAGAAGCAGGAAATCAGAGCACAACATTTAGACTCAGCCAAAGGGCTGCCTCGAAGCAGTCAGGTTGACGATCACTGCTATAGTAGCTGGTCAAATAGAATAAAATAGCGGAGTTTTGACAACCCAGTTATGCTCCAAATCTCAGGTTCTCTTTTTCCACACACTTTCAATTGGATTTGTAGAGATAAATCTTATGTAGTTGTTCCTCATCCCATCCTCTCTAATGAAGCTCCATTCTGTTTTCCTTCCTGCTTTATCTTGTAATACGACCCTATATGCACACTTGATTCTTCTATCTGCCCTCCAGTTCCTTTGTCTTCGGATGTGCCTTTTCTGTCTGAAATACCCATCTGTTATCTCAACCTGCACAAATACTGGGCTCACTTTCAATTTTGCCTTTACCAGGAAAACTTTCTGGATTTTCCCAAGGCATTGGGATTTGTAAGTGTCTAGAAGAAAAAAAGAGATCTTTTTCTTCCAACCCCATTCTTCCATCCTGTACCCAATCATCCGGAAAAAAAAAAATATATCCAATTGGCCAAATTCTAGGTCATGTATTGGAGAAGTTTTGCTGAGGATGGAAGCCTTTTACTTTCAAAGGCATATATCTAGATTAACCTCTCTCTCTACACTATCTTTTATTCTTCAGCAAGAGGGGTGGAATTGAGTTCTGTTCTCCTGGAAATGGCACAAGTGGTTTTCCAGGATCCCTTCTCTGTTGTCTTGAATCTTTCCTTGCATGTGATGCAGTTGTGAATCTAAGGAGGATAGGTATGCAGGGTATAGTTTAGGAGTAAGGTGAGGTCCTTAGAACCCCATTTCAGGGTACCTGGGTGGCTCAGTGGGTTAAAGCCTCTGTCTTCAGCTTAGGTCATGATCCCAGGGTCCTGGGATTGAGGCCTGCATCGGGCTCTCTGCTCAGCAGGGAGCCTGCTTCCTCCGTTCTCTCTGCCTACCTCTCTGCATACTTGTGATCTCTGTCTGTCAAATAAATAAATAAAATCTTAAAAAAAAAAAAAAAGAACCTCATTTCAGTGCATGTTTTCCATCCCCACTCATAAGGACTTTTTTTGCATAGTGGTTAGGTTTCCAAGATCACTAAATAGCACAGAGGTATTTGGTTTACATTTACGGTGCCCTGTGTCTCTTTCTACTATGGGAACTCTGTGGGAATGGGAGCTTTGCTCCATATATCCTCCTAATACCATCAAAACCCTCCCATTGTTTCAAATACTACCTACCTCTGAAGAGGGAGAAAGTCAGCCTGGTGAAGATAGCAGTATTTGAAGCTAAATTCCCTGGATTCAAATCCAGGTTCGACCACTCTACTGCTGTGTGGTTTAAGAATGTTATCTTTCAGCGTACCTGGGTGGCTCAGTTGATTAAGCATCCAAATCTCAGTTTTGGCTCAGGTCATGATCTCAGGGTTGTGGGATTGAGCCCCAGGTCTGGCTCCATGCTCAGCGTGGAGTCTGCTTGAGATTCTCTCTCCCTCTGTACCTCTCCCCTTGCTTTTAGGCATGCTTTCTCCTGCTCTCTCAAATAAATAAATACATCTTTTTAAAAAATATTATCTTCCTTGTGCTTCAGTTCCTTCATCTGTATTATGGGTGGTGCTAGGATACTCCTAGGATTTTCTGGAAGATTAATTAAGATAATATCTCCAAAATGCTGACAGCATTGCCTGGAATAGTAAACAAGCATTCAGCAAATGTTAGTCATCTTCATTGTCATTGAGACATGTCCCCCACTATATAATAGGCACATTGTCATTTACATCATCATTGTCATCACTTGTACCCCCAAGCATATCATTCCTAATTCCATCACAGTCCTAGGAATTTGCCTTGTCATCATACAGTTTACATATGCACATTGTCCTCTGCCTATTTTCAGCTCTGCTTCAAGGCTATTTGCTTAGTCACAAAAGGGGTCTGAAGTTCATTATAAGAAGAGTTTATCATAAGAAGAATAACAAAAGAATAGCCTATTGATGAAAATATGCCATGAAAAAGTTTATCACACATTTTAGAGCTGAAATGAGCCTGAGATTATTAGTTTCAAAATTCCTTTTATAGATGAAGAAACTAAGTCCCAGAATGGAGAAAAAACCTCTGAGTCCCCCAGTCTGTAGAATAATGAATGAGCAATGCAGCTCACTTGTTGGGACACATCACCAGGGCCCTATACTGTCCAATGTATTCCTGGAGGGTATGCAAATGCTTTATTCCTTCAGAGTCTCACAGAACAATTTAAAAACTAGAGGTGGTAGTTATCTTTGCATCCGAGATAAGATTAGTGTGTTCATCCAAATGTCTCTCCAAATGGCTATATTTCCAATTTAATAGGCACATTGCTGTCATATGTTAATTACAGACCAAGTTCATATTTTAAAGGACACCTCATAAGGTTTTATAAATAAGTTTAGAGGCCAGTCTGCTATGTTTCCCTACTGGGTAATTAGTTTGACCTGTTTATGATGAGAACTACCAGCAGGATTAACATAATGATGTATATAGTATAACAAGTGAAGCAACAGATCAAAATGATCATTTTGCAATTCTCCCAGTCCATGTTCTGACCTAAATTCTTTATTTGCTGGTTATCTACACGTCTTCTCATAGCACTCCCCCCATCATAAAACCAAGTGATTTGGCCAGTTACTAAACATTTCTTAAAGACTTAAAGTGTACAACTAATTGTTTACTGAAAGGGTGACCTTAAATTGTTTTTCTCTCATTCATTAAACACCAGCAATGTTTCTGTAGGTTTCATGGGCCCTTTCCAAGCTCTCAATAACCAATGGCAGTGTCTTTGCAATTTCTAGATCATTATTTGCTAATCACGGCTTATCTTACAATCAGTAATTAAAACGTCACTGAAGGTCCTTTCAGAAATCAATGGACATCAAGCTAATATGGAACATCTCACCAAGAGTAATGAAGTACAGAAAGCACTTAGGCAGCGAAGATATTTAACACTGATAAAGAATCTCAAAAAAGCCAAATTCTAGTCCTTGAGAAAATCATCTCCTCATATTCAGCAGTCTATCCAGTCATCACAAGACAGATTGTGCACTTAACTATGTACAGACATCATGCTAGTCTTACTGCCTGGGAAGTAATCCTATTTCCCAAGGTGTTTATTATATAGTGGGGGACATGTCTCAAAATAATACTCTTATAAGAGAAAAGTGAAAAGACCCTCAGGAGGTACATACCCAATGCATTTATATCCAGAGATAAGAGATAAATAAAAGATAGTGGTTAGGAGCATAGGCTTTTGAGGCATATTAGGAGTCAAATCCTGCCTGGACCAGATACCAGTTTGGCATTAATAAATTAACTCATCAGAGCATCAGTGTCCTCACTGGAAAATAATAAATTTGCATTATCAGGGATATGAGCCAAGTGTCTGGTGCTTCACGCACTGGAAGGCTTAGGGAGGTGGTATTTTTACTGGTACTTACTGAGAAAATTTTTGGATATGCCAAAATAAGTGGAATATAAATATAATTAGAAGAAACTAAAGCAGACCCCAGTTCAGGTAACTGTGGCATTGTAAAGAGAAGAATGTTAGAAATATAGGGTTTGTCAAGAGGATTTTTAAAAGCAAGATCAAAAAATTTAGAATCAGAGTGGCATATGGAGGCATTCTGTATAATAGAGCAATTTTATACCGCTGTCTGAAGGGGACTCCAAAATATCATGGCCTTGTCATGGTTAAGAGTGTGGGCCCAGGGGCAGTCAGCCTGCACTTTCACTGTCTTTACTGTTCAAGAGCTGGCTGATTTCAGGATCTTGGCTTAACTTCTCTGTGCCTCAATGGCTGCATCCATAAAATGTAGTGAGTACCAGTGCAGTGAATTCAAAACATGGAAAATGCTTTCCATGTTTACTGTTCTTATTGCTTTTGTTTCTAAAAATGAACCTGTTGAGTAGGATGGAGAAAAATCTTCTCTAACCATCACTGAATGATTTGTAGGTCCACTGTTGAAATCTCTGGGGGCAAGCAAGTGGAAACTCAAAACCAGTCCAAGGTGAGCAGTCTGATAAGCACTGTTGGCACATGAATCTAGGTGAGGCCAAACCAGAATAAGCCATTCTCCTCCGCTTACCCTCCTGGAGCTGGGGTGACCATTGCCCTGCATGAGCAGATTCAGGATGGGTATGAGCAGGAAGACAAACCATTTCTGGTCCTCTAGTGAAATTTCAGTCCAATTGTCCATTATAAATGTGACCCCCAAATCCCTCAAACCTTGCATTTAAGTGGTTTTACACAATCAGTATCCTGGTTTCAGAGAAAGGGAAATGAAAACTCTCTGGAAGAATATTTCCTAATTTTGGGTCCTGAGAAATCCCCCCAAAATAATTTTCAAAGCCAGTAACCAGCCCACAGTCCCAGATAAACAAATGCCCCAAACAACAAGCAGCTGAGAGCAGAAGATGACAGAAACCTTAACTGTAGAGACTGACTCCCCATGACTTCAGGGCATAAAATTATGAAATACGAACTACACAACAAGTAGACTTAGTATATTTAATTGAAAAAAAAAAAAGACAAACTTGAAAGTATCTAAAAAGAAGAAGAAACTTTCATGCTATTGCAGGTTTTTAAAAATTAAATAAATAAAAGCTAAAATAGCAACTATACCTCACATTTAAAATTCAGGCAGCTGATTAGATGCAGCTGAAAAGAGAATTAATAAGAGGTAGATGAGAAGAAATTATCTAGGATGCAGCAGAGAGAGACAAAGTTTAGGATAACCAGTTGTCGAGAGCTGGAGAGCACAGAGGGAAAAGTCTCCTGGTAGTTTACTTAAGCTTGGAGGGAAGGAGGAACCATGCAGGATTAGCAACAGGGATCATCAAATGCACTGAAAACTGTAGCACTCCTAATTAACATTCAATAATTTTAATATATAAGAACAGTTTCCAAGTGGTATTGGCAGGTCGGGGTTGAGGGGAATAATGCTAGTGATGGGGACCCACCTGCATGAATGTTTCTACCACTCTTTGGTAGGTCTCCTGCATACACTGGGCAAGCGATTACTACCCATGTGCGGGGGTGTGGGAGGGGGCACTCAGCTCCAATCCTATGTCCCAGAGAAAGGGTGTGTTTTCTTAATGCCCAGAGGCACCTGCAGTTCTGTCCTTGAATTTATTTACCTGACAGTGCTCAAGCTGACTTGGAATTGAGTGAAAGGATGTTGGATTTGGTGATGTGATCAGTAAGATTGAGTTTAGTAGAAAAAAGGGTGATGTATAGTGACCAATGAGATGATAGCCCAAGACCTTCCAAAACTTTAACAGATGGAAATTCAAACAACTGGAATCATTGGTGCATAAGAGTGAGGTCTAAAAGGGCCCTGGAAAACATCTGGTCCAGGCCCTTCAGGGTAAAATCCCCAAAAAGAAAAAGTGACATTTTCCCAGTTCAGGGAGCAAACCGGGCTTCCTGCAGGCCAACTTCTTCCCATGTGGGCAGGGTTGAGTACATGCTGGGAGGCTGTTTGGGGCACAGACCTGATTTGATGCTTTTGCTTCAGTTCACAGGGGCAAGTAGATTGTTTGCTGATGTTTCAAGTGGATTAGAGACACATTGTGTAGTTCTAGTTTTGACATTAAGAACAGACTCTTCCCCTAACTGAATGGTCCCTCACATGGAAGGCAGTATTCTCCAGATGAGAAATTAAAAAAACAAAAACAAAAACCCTGAATGACAATTTCTGCCAGTTCCAGACCTGGCAGAAAGAAGAAGAGAGCTTTGAGCTCAGGGGAGGGAAGGGTTATGTTGTTACCACTCCAAGCAGAGTGGTTTGTGCGGGAGGAGTAGGCATCGTCCCCAAACACAGGTCCACTGAGGAGTTGAGCCAACTGGTCCAGTCATGGCAAAGAGAGCATTTGGGGCTCTAGACAGACTAAAGCATGTATCTTGCTCTTTCAGGGTGCTGGAGGGCTAAAAACTCTCTCTCTTAAGGGACTTTACAACTCTTGTCAAGAGAAGCTGGGCACTTCAGATTTTATAGTACAAGTACCTTGCAGTTCTCCCCATTGCATTGAAAACCAAAACACTCTTAGGTTCAAATGGCATTTGTACCTAAACTCAGACTCTCATATGCACCATCTTGCCTATAATTCAAGGACTGGAGGACCAGTCAGCTGGCCTAAGACAGGAACCTCCTTACAAGGAAACACTGATTTGGAGAATTTCTCCCATTTTCCTGTTAATACAACAAAAATAGGGAATTAGAAAAATGAGATTTGCTGAACACTTACAATGTGCCAAGTACTGTGCCAGATACATAAATTATCTGTGAAGCTCAGACCACTTATTTGAGGAAGAACTACCACCCTAATTTCCCAGAGAATTTAAGGAACTTGTCCTAGTTTAATAGTTAATAGGTGATGGAACTGAGAATAAACTGAGGCCTTTTTAAAATGTTTATATTCTTTCCACTATTCCGCTATACCTGTTTTTAATAGGCAGTTATTAAGGTGGTGATATTGATGATCTTGAACTAATAAGACAAGAAAAAAAAAGGTAAGATTTATCTAGAGAAATACAGTCTACCCATGAGGAGAAAATGAAAGTAATCACAGGTGATGATTACTTAGACTATTAAATCATTTTTCATTTTTAAAATATATTAGGTATTAGCATGTTATTTCTCCATTCTCTCTCCATTCATTTTCCATTCAGGAGAATGAATCCATCATTCTCCATTCAGGAAGCATTTCAGCATAGTGCACTGAACTGACTTGTGCACTTAGGGCTTTAAACTGACTATATTTTAAGTTCGTGTGAATTTTCATCTTCATTAGTATATTAAGACATCTCAGCAGTCAGACAAAATTCAAAGTCTACAGCTATTTTTCCATGTGCATTTGTTGCATAATTGCTGGCTAATGAGCTTTACGAGAATAAAGAAAACGGAAAAAAATGAGAGCAACTCTATTTGTCTCTTTTTGGACAGCTAATGCAGTTAGGAACATGTTTTCTTAGAGAAAATGTTGGGCTCTGTGCGTTTATTTTTATTTTTATTTTCATTATCATTATTATTCAAAACACCTCCTGCTTCCCTACAAGAAGATAAAAGTGTTTCATTTTTTTTAAAGTGCCTAGTGAGTTGGTGGGAATGCAAGTTGGTACAGCCATTTTGAAGAACAGTGTGGAGATTCCTCAAGAAATTAAAAATAGAGATTCCCTATGACCCTGCAATTGCACTATCGGGTATTTACCCCAAAGATACAGATGTAGTGAAAAGAAGGACCATCTGTACCCCAATGTTTATAGCAGCAATGGCCACGGTCGCCAAACCGTGGAAAGAACCAAGATGCCCTTCAACGGACGAATGGATAAGGAAGATGTAGTCCATATACACTATGGAGTATGGAGTATTATGCCTCCATCAGAAAGGATGAATACCCAGCTTTTGTAGCAACATGGACGGGACTGGAAGAGATTATGCTGAGTGAAATAAGTCAAGCAGAGAGAGTCAATTATCATATGGTTTCACTTATTTGCGGAGCATAACAACTAATACGGAGGACATGGGGAGATGGAGAGGAGAAGGGAGTTGAGGGAAATTGGAAGGGGAGGTGAACCATGAGAGACTATGGACTCTGAAAAACAACCTGAGGGTTTTGAAGGGGTGGGGGGTGGGAGGTTGGGGGAGCCAGGTGGTGGGTATTAAGGAGGGCACATATTGCATGGAGCACTGGGTGTGGTGCATAAAGAATGAATTCTGTTACGCTGAAAAGAAATAAAAATAAATAAATAAGAAAAATTTTTTAAAAATTAAAAAAAATAAAGTGCCTAGTGATATCCCTAGGGAACAGCAAAGTATAACTGCTCCCATTTTTCAGATAAAGAAGCACCGAGGTATTTATTACTTTTCCTGGGTCACATGGATAATTTCATAGAAAATCTAGAATCTGGAGGCCCTTCTTGTTCCACTACTGTATTCTGGCATTGTGGGAAATCCACAGCTCTGTCCTAGATGCCTTCTTTTAGTAACAACCAGGAATGGATATGGGAATACTAATGGCTGTGGAATAGATACCATTCCCCAAGTCCCACACCTGTGTTAAATTAGACTGAGGGGCACACAAAACAATAGATTATCCCAGATGTCAAAAGAGGCATATTTTCCATTCTCCTCCCATCTCCCAACCAAAATACAACAGACTTTTCAGGAATGAGGCTCTAGAATCTAGATCTCCACAAAAATACTTAGGATGGCTCTGATATTTAGCAAGGAAGGTTTGGGAAGTATTAAGTTGTTTCTAGTTTATGTGATACTTGAAGACCCTCTTAAGTATCTCCCATATTGGAGATCGTTGTGGAAGTAGCATGGCTTGAGTTTGAATGCTGGTTCCACCACTTGCTAATTGGGTGAACTTGGACAAATTATTTAATATCTCTGAATGTTCGAATTGACAATAGGTTAAAAAGATGAATAATGTAAGGATAAAATACCTTAAAATAAAATCAAACAAAAACTGTTTGAACAGAATAAGAATGCAATTAATAGTTCCTGCTGGTAGAAATGGTAATGGCAGTGTTAGAAGTAATATTGGCCTTCTTGTAGTTCTTGTCCTTGATACCTACTTGTAAGAAAATTCTTATATTGAGAGAACCGTTCCTCTTACTTCAATTTCCAGCCATCAGTGTTAGATTTCACTGTCTTAAGGATAGACTACTTTGACTTCTTCCATGTGAAAGACCTGCTCATTGGGGCACCTAGGTGGCCCATGGCTCAGTTGGTTGAGCTACTGCCTTCAGCTCAGGTTATGATCCCAGGGTCCTGGGATAGTGCCCATGTCAGGCTCCCCACTCAGCAGGGAGTCTGGTTCTCCCTCTCCTTCTGCCCTTCTACTCTGCTCATTCTCTCTCTTTCTTTCTTTCTTTCTCAAATAAATAAATAAAAACAACAACAACAAAAAAAAGCCTGCTCAAATATTTCCTAATATCTCTTGTCCCTGTAACCCAATTCTTCTTTTCTCTAGAATTGTTATCTGTTATATGACTTTTCTCTAGATCAGTTTCTTCAGCAGTTCCCCATAAGAAATGAGCCTGGTCTAGGGTCTGTAGAGGGATAGGAGTCTTTAGGTGTTTTCTCCATAAATGAATCCCTCTGACCCACGGTTGACCAGTGTTCCCATATAGCTGTAAAACAAGAGCTGAAGACATCATGTATACTACATCATTGCTTCTCTAACATTTGAATCACCTGGGAATAAGTTCAGAATGGAGATTCTGAGTCAGGAGGTCTGAGATGAGGCCCCATACAAGTTCCCAGGTGACACTACACTGCTATGTGGGCTACACTTTGAGGAGTGAGGCACTATATCACTACATGTCCTTCATACCTACATTTATATGGTAAATTCTTGCTTTAGTTAATCCTACAAAAAATAAAATGGTCTCTGTAGTTGGATTTATGTAATTTCTACTGTTAGAAAATGAGAATTCTACAACTGAATGTGCCTTCCTTTTTGGCCTTAGCTGTCAAAAAAAAAAAATACTGCCTGTCTATTATCTTCTCAGTGCTGGTTCCTATAAAAATGTCTAGTGCCAGATTCTTTTAGATGGGTATTTTCTCTGTTAATGCCCTCTCTTGAAATTTTGTATTAGTTCATGTTTAAATCTCTTTAACAATAAGGCTTCCTATCATTCAGGATTAATAGTGGCAGTATTTGTCTGATGAGGGACTTACCTAGGAGCTAATTTTGGCTTCTATAACTGACTGTTCCCCTGGCCACTTGTGTCTTGTTACCATGAAAAGACAAGCCAAAGAGATTGGAATTGATGTCATAAATTGAAAAAATAACCTCCCTTCAGCTTCCTATGGTATTAGTTGGGCTAGGTGTCACTCTATAAAAAGGGCAGTGGTGTGGGATCTTCATTTCAAGTCCAGGGATTTGGGTAGGGAAGGGCAGCTTGGAGGTATTTTTGTATTATCTTTCTTTCTGTATGTATGTATATATGTATTCAGGTATGTAGGGAATTGGTACTTCTGTGCCCACCATGGAGCCCAATATAGGGCTTGAACTCACAACCCTGAAATCAAAACCAGAGCTGAAATCAAGGATCATTTAACTGACTGAGCCTCCCAGGTGCCTTTTCCTTGTTTATTTTTAAAAATATTTTAAGATAAGATTAAAACTTATGGGAGTGATGCCTGGGTGGCTCAGTCAGTTAAGCATCTGCCTTGGGCTCAGGTAATGATCCCAGAATCCTAGGATTGAACCCTACCTCAGGCTCTCTGCTCAGTGGGGAGACTGCGTCTCCCTCTGTCTGCTGCTCTACCTACTTGTGCTCTCTCTCTGTGTATGAAATAAATAAATAAAATCTTTTAAAAATAATAAGTAAGTAAATAAAACTTACAGGAAATTACAGCCATTCTGAAAAATTGGATGGAGTTTCCTCAAGAAGTTAAAAATAGAGCTACCCTACAACCCAGCAATAGCACTACTGGGTATTTACCCCAAAGATACAAATGTAGGGATCTGAAGGGGCACCTGTTTATAGTGGCTGTGTCCACAGTAGCCAAACTATGGAAAGAGCCAAGATGTCCAATTGACAGAAGGATGGATAAAGAATATATAGTGTGTATTTATACGTACACACAATGGAATATTACTCAGCCATCAGAAAGGATGGAATTTACCAGTTACATTGACAGGGATGGAACTGGGGTGGGGGGGATTATGCTGAGTGAGATGTCAATCAGAGAAAGACAATTATATTATTTCACCCATATGAGGAATATAAGAAACAGCATAACGGATCATAGGGGAATGGGGGAGAAAACAGAATGGGAAGAAATCAGGCAGTTAAACCATGAGAAACTCTTAATTATGGGAAAGAAACAGGGTTGCTGGAGGGGAGGTGGGTGAGGAGATGGGGTAACTTGGTGATGGGATTAAGGAGAGCACATGATGTGATAAGCACTGGGCATTATATGTAACTGATGAATTACTGAACTCTACATTTGAAACAAATGATAATATTATTAGTTAATTGAATTTAAATAAAAATGATAAAACTTCTAGGAAATTATAAATATAGAAAAAAATAAGGGTTAAAAATTCCATATGCCAACCAGTTAGAGACATATATTTTTTTCCTTCCAGAACTTTATATTTTATTTCTGTATATGCACATATAATTTACAAAACACTCAAAATAAATTATTATTGGCTAGAGCATATAAAATTGCTATTTTTTTTAGGCCAAAGCAGCTGAATTTACCAGTTTTTTATAATTCAAACTGTGTGTATACGTGTGTGTGTGTGTCTGTGTGTGTATAAAACCTGGTTTTAAGGTTAAATTCTACTATAAACATTATCCTGTTTTATCTTCAACAACATAACTAAAGATGGTAATGTTAATGTCCCAGTATACATTCTACCAACCTTCAGCTGGACACTTAGTTTGTTTCAGACTTCTTCATTATTTAAAGCAGTGCTCAGTAAATATCCTTATGAAGAAAGGTTTGTATATACCCACAATAATTTTCTTAGGAAAACCCCCACAAGTTGGATCAGTGAGCTGAAGTTTACACATATTTCAAGTTATAAATTTCTTTTATATTTTTTATGTTGCCTGTTCCTGTCATGGATGTTGCAAATATTGCACATTTTCAGTTATCTTTTATTATTCTTCAAGGCAGATTTTTAAAAATTTTGTAGTATCAAATTCCTATGGAGCCTATATTTTATTCTTTTCAAGTATAGTTTTTACATTTTGTGCTTAGAAATTCCTTACACCCTTAAATTATTGAAAGTGTTTTCTAGGGTTTGGGGGTTTTTTATTTCCCCCCTAGTTCCTTGTTCCTTTTTTTGTTGTTGTTTTTTAAGACTTATTTATTTTAGAGAGAGTGCATGCATGCTTGAGTGGGGGAGGAACAGGAGAGAGAATCTTAAGCAGAATCTTAATCTTAAGCCCATTAAGTGTGGAGACAAATACAAGGCTCAATCCCATGACCCTGAATCATGACCTGAGCCAAAACTAAGAGTCAGATGCTTAATTGACTCAGTGACCCAGTTGCCTCTCTAGTTCCTTTTAACTATTCAGTTAGTCCAAGATTATTTTATGGGACTATTTGAGACAAAGATCTAGGTTTCTGTTTCTCTGAGCACAAGTTATGTATTTTTATTTTATCTTTTATAAATTTCCTACAATGTTCTGGTTTGGCCATTTAAAAAATTTCAAGTTATAAATTTCTTTTATATTTATATTTATTTATATCTTAAAATTGTTTCTCTAAAATGATATGTTTATCCTAAACTAAATTGTGGGATGTACATGTGTCTGTTTCTGGAATTTCACTTCCATGTCATTCATCTGCCTGTTCTGCAGCCATTAATGGGATTGTAATAACTAAATTATTATACAAATTCTGAATGGCTGGTGAGGTAAGTCAACCACTGTTCTTTATCTTGGAACTTCCTCTGGCTATTCTTTCTCATTTTTTAAAAATAATCATTACCTCACTTATGATGAAAGCAATTCCATTGAGATACAACGAGCATATCAAATTTAAAAATTTACAGGAAATTAAAATATTTGAAATTTTGAACTTTGTTACTCAAAAACATGGTAACCCTCTTTACTTCTATGAGGTGTTCTTTTATGTCTGTAACTAAAGGTTTATTTCAAATAGATCCTACACATTCCTAATTAATATTAGTTGAATACATTTTCTATTTTTAATTATTATATGAAAAGATTAAAAAATTTGTCGAAAAAATCAAATTTGTTAGTGATTTTTAAAGACTCCAAGGTAAGTTATCATTATCTTTTCTTAATAAGTCATCTTACTAAATTCTAATAGGATTAAATAATTATTCCATTTTCCCTTAGGCTCATTATTGCTAGTACTCCAGCAGTTAATACAAATTTAGCCTGTCTTTTCTAATAAGTTTTATATTTTTATTCCATTTATCTTACATGATTTTACTGATCTTAATGTCTGTAATTTTATAATCTTGTGGATGACAGAATTATTTTCTTCATTCAGATTATAGTTAGTAGGTCATTGTAGTTTTGTACCTTGAGTACAATGCCAAAAGTTGATTTTAGATACATTTTTTTTTCCAAGTTAAGATTGTGGCATTCTTTTCATGGATTAGCAAGAGTTTCTAGCTGTAATACGTGTTCAGTTATGTCAGTTGGATTTTGACCTCTACTGAGATAATTCTTCTTTGATCTATTTATTGACAAATTGCAGTCATAGGTTTTCTAATATTGTACCATTATTTTATGCCTGAATAATCCATTTGTTTATGGTATATTCCTTTAAAATGGCTTTAGATTATTTTTATTTTCAGTTTTATTTCAATTGCTACATATTATTGACAGGATTCATGTTTACAGGTGTTTATCTTTTTGATATTTTCATTAGGTTTCCTCATGAGAGTTATGTTAGTTTGATGAACATAATTGGGGAGGTTTATTACTGGTAAATTCTTTTGAGCCAGGGTACAGGAGATAAAACATCTTGTGTCCATAGTTTAATCTGCTTCCTGCTTTCCACATGTTACTAGCTGTTTGTACTCCTTACTATTAGAGTCATCCATTATGAGGCTATACCTCTAAAACAACACTTAGGAAATAGAAAAGTTTGTGTCTCTAGTTTATTCTTTTTCATTTGACTTGTAGTAGCTTTCTAGGTGTTCAGAAATTTTTCTCTCTTTTCTCATCTTTCCAAAATGAGTCTTACGCTCAGCTATTCAACATTAACTCACATAGACTATGTGTGGTTCTGCATTTAAATCTTCCAAATTCAGGGGCACCTGGGTGGCTCAGTGGGTTAAAGCCTCTGCCTTCAGCTCAGGTCATGATCTCAGGGTCCTGGGATCGAGCCCTGCATCGGGCTCTCTGCTCAGCGGGGAGCCTGCTTCCCTCCCTCTCTCTGCCTGCCTCTCTGCCTACTTGTGATCTCTCTCTCTGTCAAATAAATAAATAAAATCTTTGAAAAAAAATCTTCCAAATTCAGATTTAAAAATAAACCAAACCAAGCCCATAAAGATTTAACTACAGTGTTACTTGACAATTAGGAGATCCATCAGCCTGCACAAGGAGAGGTGGTTGGGTGATAGTTGAGTGAGAGAGCGCTGACATGGTCAGAAATTCCTTCTTTGTGTTTGTTGGCATAGCCCCAAATTAACCGGAGCAATATATCTCTAACAGAGGAGTGGTCTTTTGGTGGAGAAAGCTACTATTGTGCCCATATTCTTTGGATAGAACATAGAATAAGCTCCAATATGCCATATGAGGTGCTGCCCAGAGTTGTTACTAGAATAAAAACTTGACATTTGTTAATTACTCTTCCTCTGGTCCCTTTGTGAATTTGAGAATATAGATATGTGAGTGGCCACTGGAGATTCTTTTCATGTGATAATAAGGGTCAGTTTGTCAATTCTTCTGGTGTCCTCTGTGTTTTTTTTCTTGTAAAATATTCCTACTTTTTAAAATAAGCCCAATCTTACCCTCATTTCCATTACTGGTATGGGTCATTGTACTCTTTTGGTCATTTGAGTGGGAAGGCAGAACAAAGGGACGGAAGTTCACAAAGCTAAAAGCATGTCCCCAGCTCCTGACCTTTTCTCATAGATACACATTGTCCTTTGACCTTCCCCTAAGGGGACTTGTCCAAGTGAGTCAAACAGAGGTTTTCACACAAATATTACATGATTCTAAGGGTGGGCCTTTCCTGTTTTAGAGACTTAGAAAAGGTTTATTATAAGAGTTTTTGGAGCAAAGAGCTAGTTAAGATCATTGAAGTGTGAGAGTTGTCAGCATCAGTGACCCCATAGCCTATGAAGAGTTGGGGGGATGACTGTCAACACTGAGGAAATAGGGTCCCCAAAGTTATGTGTGTGAGTACTGGACGTTTTCCTAATGGGTGATTGGAGCAAAAACATTTTTGCTACTATTGTGTACTTTATATAGATTTACCCCTATTCTACATCAATTTAAAAATCAACTTATTCTTGATTTTACCCATCTGGGCTATGAGGCCTGAGGAACTTGGGTTACCTTTTATATACACAAGGCTGTGATAATGCCCACCATTTTATAGAATAGGAAAGTGAAGTTCACAAAGGTAGGTGATCTCTCTGGGTCATTCGACTAATATGAAATAAGACCAGAAACCCAAGTCTTCAGATGACCGGTGTGCAATCCTTCTCATCCCACCATTTTGAAACCTGTTTCAGGATTTTGGTGTCACTTTTTTATAAGGAGATTTCTCAGAGGCCATTTCTATTTCTGACCCAGATCTAAAAGCCAAACTGAAGCAATTCATACTCTACTAACTGAAGTGTTTTCCCTTAGATTCTTCAGAGGAATTAGTCAAAGGAAAATCCGATAATGCTTCTAGAAAATTGGATGCTACTGTACTATTCTGTAGGCAGTACATTCTCTGACCCCAGCTTGAGCTCAGTGCATACCCTGACACCGGGGGACTAATTGGCCATGTAATTGTTATCCTTGCCAGTAACTGCACAAGCTGTTCTTATTCATATAAGCACCTAATCTTTTTCCAAATTCTTCTTGCTTCAATTTGCCTCAATAATATCCTGCAGTAATGGATAATTGCACATTGTGTAGAGAAGGATTTCCTTTGATCTTCTCTAAATTTAGATTCTGCTAATTTCATTTACTGTCCCCTTCTGGGTAGGCAATAGGACCAGGTAGCAAGGAACACTGAACTAGATACCCTACAGCATTTCATTTATGTTCCTCTATCATGTATCAGGTAACACTTCCTCTCTCCATTTCCCCTGCTAAAGAGATAGACTCTTTGTCCTTGCCTGGAATCCTCCCTGTTATACTTACCCAGCCATTCTAATTATTTCTGCTGCAATCAGATAGACCTGGCAGCATTGCTCAGGTTCAAAGGAAGAATAAATGGAGATTAGATCACTGACTTTGAGTGTCTGGAGGCATGTCAGAAGGATAAAGGATAAGACTTATCCTGAATGGTTTAAGAATTTGAACTAGAAACTGTACAAGTTGTTGAAAAGTGGACTTGAACTAAGTGAAAGGTGGGGGGTTATATATTAAATAGAGTTATCCATCTAAGAAGTGGTCAGAACAAGCTCTTCTTATGGGAGTCCTCGAAGTTGTTAAAGCCTGAGCTGAAAAATCACTCAATTCTGGGTGGGTGACCCTGGGTGGCCCACCTCACTTCTTTCAACCCTTCTAATTTATTTTGTGTAAATGAGTATGACTACCTGTTTGGAAGACCTTATATGACCACTACTTAACATCATAATTAGTCCTCTCAGTGAAGTTTGAGAGCTAAGAGGCAGGATTTTGGATATATTTAAGAGATAAAATAAAAAATACTTTATGGCAAACTGTTTTGAAGATTAGAGAGAAAGAGGTATCAGGCAACAATTTACTTGCTAAGGATCTCACATACGTGAAGAAAATGTATGAAGCATAAAATATTTTTACATATAAAAAACAAAGTTGTCATGTTGCAATATATTAAATATTATAATCACTTAAATAAAGAAGTAGAAAAGCACAGAGAGGGCTCCCTGGAGGAGGCAGTGATTGATCCGAATTGTAGCCTGTGAGTGGGCGTGAGAAGCAGGGCAAGGGCATACTGAGCCAAGGATGATGATGATGAAAGGGATGACATTTATTGACTATTAATAGCCAAGGAATTGTGCTAAGTAAGTACATACATGATTTGATTTAACTTCATTTTAAATATAAAGGGACTGAGGTTCAGAGAGCTTAAATAATTATTGCATGGTTGCACATCCAGTCATTGGCTGAGCTGGGATTCAAACCCAGAGCCTGTGTCCTTAATAATTTGGGGACATTGGTTGAGATAGCTATATTAGAAGGGATTCTTAGAAATGCATCAGTCTTAAGGGGTCACCCTGAGTGCCCGAGAGTTAAGTTTACATTCTTAAACTTGTTGGAAAAATAATTCTAGTATAGGGCAGCAAAGAGGTAAAAGAGACAGGCACGGAGGAGACTGATGATTCTGAGAAAATGGGATCGTAGGAAACCTCATAAAGGACTGAGTGGTGAGTGTTCACACAGCACTCAACTATATGCTCTGAAAATTGAATGGATGAGAAGAAGGAGGCTGTGGACAAGGAAAGTTCCCACAAGAAACCAGTTGGCTGACCCCACAGTAACTTCAGGGTGGAGACTGAGTTACTGGATGTGGAAAGAAACAAGTATAGATTCATGAACGTGACCTCAGAGATCTATTAGTCCAAACCTCTGTTGAATTCACAGGTGGAACAGCTGGTATCAAGAAAGGTAAAAAAGGGGCGCCTGGGTGGTTCAGTGGGTTAAAGCCTCTGCTTTCGGCTTGGGTCATGATCCCAGGGTCCTGGGATCGAGCCCCACATTGGGCTCTCTGCTCCGCGGAGAGCCTGTTTCCTCCTCTCTCTCCCTGCCTGCCTCTCTTGCCTACTTGTAATCTCTGTCAAATAAATAAATAAAATCTTAAAAAAAAAAGAAAGGTAAAAAAAATTTGTCCATAGTACAGAGTAGGTCACTGGCCAAGCTGGAACTAGAACACCCGCATTCTAGTGTTCTAGGTGTCTTACTTCTCAGTGCATTCTTAGTTCCTAATATTCTGCCAGTAGGTCTTATCTCATAGGTCAAGTTCAGCTGGCCATTTTAGCAGCCTGGATTATTTTTGGGCAAGGTTTCTGAGACCACATCAATTCTTAACAGAAAAGAGTACTATGATTAATTTGTAATGTCTGCTTTGTGTTTGGGAGTTGGGTATGGTGGCATGTTAGCCTATGTGCTTACCATCATAATTTGCCTTATCTTCTCCTCCCTGCCTCATTGTGGTGGGGCTACTCCCAGTAAGCAGTAGACTATATTCCATGTATGGTGTCTTCACATGATGGAAGTCTTTCCTTTGCTTGTATTCTTATTTAATTCCATCCTCTCTGACCAGAAAAGGATTGATTAAAGTTAAATTTGTTTCAGCTAAATTGATCAGATGGAATAGTTGCTCAGTTTCCTGATAAATATCCATCTTCTCCTAGTTTATTTGCCTGGACTCTTGAAAGTAACTCAGAATTTTAAAGGTATACTCAGACTACTGGTGGTAATAATCGCTTATGTTATATAGTACTTTATTTTGTAAAACATTGTTATTTCTTTATTCTTATGCTTAAAAGAACCATATAGGTCAACTAACCAATGAAAAAAAATATTACTGTGTGTTCTATACTAACTCCCTCCATGAAATTCATTTAAATTCAAAAAGGTAAAAATGAAAGAGAATCCTATCATTTAAAATTGTGCCTTTGTTTTGCTTCTTATAGCTGATCTAGTCTGTTCTAACTGTAGGGCATTACAATGTAATGGAAGGGGCACTGAACCATAGATAATGGAAGCCCAGGTTTTCTGTCTAATTGAGTGACTTTGTTCCAATATCCCCATGTCAGATATCTCTTCTTATTGTGTCTGTTAGAGGGGGCTATGCTTGGAAAAAATCTGATTACTGAACCTAGACCATATTCTGAATCACATTTGCCCTCTGATGAGGAAGTCTGAGTGCAGAGATATAAAATATTTTTGGTGTCATGAGATAGCACTCATTTTGTGACTGTGGCTGCTATATCACTCTGATGAGAGAGATTCTCGGGCTACCTCTGAACTTAGCAGAAGGAATGACAGTGATCCATGAGGCAGTGTCTGACAATGACATAGGCTGAGCTGTTTGTTTTAATCATTCTTTTAGATGAGATATCCCCCCCACCAGAAGTCTTCTTAATTCTTTCCCCCAGAATGTGTTTCTGCCCTGTTTAGGTGGATCTGAATCATAGCCACTTAAAGTCTACAATCTGAGAGTACCATCCTACCTACCCCTACTCATGATGGGAAGGACCTCACAGAAATTCTTTTCTCATTCACTAGTTCTTCATCCAATCAGTCTCCAAGATCTATCCCCAGTGAATAATCTCTGAGAAACTCCAAGGGTGGTAAGAAAAAAAAATGTTTACATCTCTCATACCTGCCTGTCCATGCTTCTCCTTCTTTAGAAGGTGATACCTACTTTGAATGGTTCATGAGGGATGGAGTTGGGGACTGGTATAATAAAATGACAATGGATTATGAATCAGGAGACCAATGTTATTATCCTACTTCTACTTCATTTCTGTGAGCCCTGGGGGAGGCACCTCTACTTCCTAATGAGGATGGCCTGAGGAGAATCATTGTCCTTATTTTACACAAGAGAAGGTCAGAGCGGTGCCTGGATCAGGACTCCTCAACTTTGGCAGCAGCCACAGACCTAGCAGTCTTTCTACCACATTTATACTGCAGTCGTAGTTCCATCTTCCGAATTCTGTAGAAAGAGAGACATTCAGCATCTTGGAAAGAAACAAGAAAAATGGTTCCTTTAGAAAAACAGAAGCCTTCAGGAGCCATTCATCTACAGTCTCTCTCTCTCTCCCCACATTAACCCATCTGTCCACTGAGCCATTGTACTCCCACATGATCTGGCTTTAAGGACAAAGACAGATTGTTCTCTTGGGAATAGTCAGGATCAGGAAAATGCATGCCTTGTCAAACCCTCTCTTCCTCTGCAACCTACTCAGAACTCCTAAGGATCATATCCTTTAAGCTGATTTAAATTCCCAGAGAAGGACGAGCCCCTATTTCTGACTACTTACCTTCCTCTTTGTTGCTAGAATCCTTAGTGCTCATCTATAGACTAGGAATTTAGTGTAAGGAACCAAAGAATTTATGTAGTCCTATCACTTCAATGTACATGGAGAAACTTGAGATCTAGAGATGGAAGGATTTTCTCAGGGTCAGATAATACATGAGTGGCAGAGCTGGGACTAGAAGTCAGGTTTCTAGATTAGTGTTCCTACAAGGAAGGGTGTTCAATCTCATTCAACAAATATTTTTGAATATTTGATGGGGGCTATTGTTCTATTAAAAGACATGCTAAAATTTAGTGGGATAAAACAACCATTTAACTATTCTTAATGATTTCACACATTAGGAATCAAGGTACCAACAGGAAGGGCAGATTTTTCTTTGCTGTATGATTTTATAATTTGCAGGACCTCACCTGGAATGGCTTGAATATCTGAAGTCTGGTTCATCCGAGGCTGGAGGATCTACTTGCAAGATAGATTCTTTATTCACATATCTGGATCCTGGATTGAAGTAGCTAAAGAAGGGTATTAGCCTAGACTGTTTACTAAAGAGCCTATGTATGACCTCTGTAGCATGGAAATCTCAGAGAAATGGAGTAGTTCTGTAGCAGTTCAGGAATCCCTGAGTGAGCATTCCCAGCAAACAAGGCAGAGTCTGCCTGATCTCTTATATTCCTCTCAAAAGTCACAAAGCATCACTTACACTGAATCGTATTTGTGAAAGCTTTCCCAAATTCAAGGTTAAGAAACATACATCCTGCCTCTCAATGGAAAGAGTATCAAAAAATTTACAGTAAGGTTTTAAACCTGCCATAACCAGTCACCTCATAACAGTCATTACTAAGTCAGTGTCTCAGGTAGATGTAACCATTAAGATTTCTCCCTGGATGGAGTTGATCTTGTTGATAAAGAGTCAGACCTAAACAAACACATACAAATAATAGAATATAATTATATTTTGACAGTAGCAATAAAGGACATGACATGATCAATGTTTAATAGGGCAAAGTAAAATGGTGAAATGAGAGAGGAAGTGGTCACGAATGAGAGAGGAAGTGGTCAAGAAATATTTCTCCAAGGAGGTAATACTAAGCTGAAACCTGAAGGATGAGGGCTCATCCATGAAGCGCCAAGGGAAAAGCATTCTAAGTAGAAAGGAAAGTGCAAAGGCCCTGGGGCAGAAGTAAACTTAAGCAGACAAATTAAAAGACCCCAGTATGGCTGAGAAAGAACAAGTGTGAGAAACAGAAAAGAGGCTGCATAGGTGGATGGCAGGTAATGTGAGACTCTGTGTCCTGATAAGATATACAGCTTCTATCCCAAACATGATGGAAAGTCATTAAAAGTTTTAAAGTTATCTCTGTGGCATGGATGAGCACAACTAGAGTGGGATATTAATGGTAATGGGAGATCATTTGGGTGGATATGGTCATGTGCCAGACACAAAACACAGATTACATGTGCAAGGATGGAGTTCAAGGAAAGTAGATGGAATTCAGAATATCTTGGGGGCAAAAAGACATAAGTTTCCGATTAGTTTTGAAGTGAGAAATAATAAAAAGAAACCAAAGATAATTTTCAGGTTTTTGGCTTGACTGGTTGGGTCGATTTTGCTGCCAGTCAGTAAGACTGTTTCACCTTCTACATCATCTCTGATCACCATTTATGCCTCCCCAAACACTGAATCCATGTGCATACTTTTGGAATGCAAGAAACAAAATCTTTTACTCAAAACTACAGAAACAATGTTATGTTTATTATGTCTGTAACTGAAATTCAGAGGAAGGTTAGGCTTACTAATACTGCCACAGACCCAAGATTTTTCCTTATCTCCATTCTACCTTCCTTAGTATTCACTTCATTGTAATGCTGAGTACTTAGTGGTGACAGTATGGCTGTTACTAATATTTGGAGCTATGTAGTGTGTTTTTTATGTCCTGCAGAGAAGAGACAGGCAAGACACACAGATTGAGAGAGAACCCAGTCAACCAACCATGGACTGAAACCTTCCATTTGTACCAAATGAGGTTACTTACCTCTGATCCCTATCAGTTATCCAAAAAAGACCATGGGCTGCTTACTTGGACCAATTAAATGTGTACCTAAATTAAGTAAGGTCACCCTTCCTTGAGTCATATATAAAAATCACAGCTTCCTGAACATATGTGGAGTTCTATAAAGAGCAAATAAAAGTGAGATAGATGCTGGGTGCCTAATAAAAACTGTTAAAAATTATTACCAGGCCACATCTGGACCTAGAGGGACAAAAATGTCTTTGTCCAAAGGAGTAATTCTGTCACACAAAAAAATCAGAAATTGTGGTTGGCAGACATGTTGTTGATAAGAGACATTTTGCTGATAGATGAACAATTTACAGCCAACACCTCTCCTTATTGGTGGTAGCCCACATCCTTCTCCTCCCAGGAAGGCTGGTGCAGTGGAAACCAATGTGTTGTCATAGGAAAGGCTTGGTCTTCCCAAAACGTCTCATTCCAAAGTGTCACAGTTTCAAGTAGTGGAAGATAAATCTGGAGGGGTGCAAAGCATAACACTGGATTACTCAGTGCTCTGAAGAAGACATTACACTGTAAGGTGATATTTGGGAGTTAAAATGTTGCTTCAAGGAGAAAACTCTACCAATACAGTAACATGCCATGAGCACTCACTTTTAATCCTGTCAGAATATCCATCATGCTCTCTTCAATCCTCACTGGAATCTGAATTAATACATTTTGTGGGTCAAGCTAGCAAGTGCTCTCAGGAGGAGGAACTCTGGTAGAAGAAGGTAGTCATCATCTTACACTTACCTTCTAAGCTTCTGCAACTCCCTGGTGCTTGTTAATGAGTGAAATATGATAAACATCTCTACTAGTACATATGAGGAAATTGCCATTTAAAGGGATCCGATGAATACAAAGTATTTAATGGTTTATAATTGGCAGGGCTAGAATAAAAAGTCAAGGCTCCTTGAGTATTATTAGGGTGACTATAATTTACTGTCCAAATTGGGAAAAATTTGAGGATACTGATAATTGCTTTGGGACAGCTGGCAAAAGCCAGCACCATCTTGGGCAAATAAAGACTCAGGTTGCTCTAGACTGTCAGAATAAAGTGTGTCATTGGAGATATTTTAACAAGGAAGTGATTTAAACTTAGTCAATATAAGATATAAATACTAGCAAATTATTGTTTGTTTATCCTACTCTTGTAGCTTTTTCTTTATTCTTTCTTTTTTCTTTCTTTCTTTCTTTCTTTCTTTCTTTCTTTCTTTCTTTCTTTCTTTCTTTCTTTCTTTCTTCCTTTCTTTCTTTCTTTCTTTTTTGCTATATCTTAACATTTCTATCATTTACTGTTTTTACCCCAGAGCTTTTTTTTACATCCACATGGTTTAAAAGATGAAACTTTCCATTTTAAATTGTGACCCAATAAAATATTTTCCATTATAGATTTTAATGAACTATTGTTTTTAAATTTAAAAAATATAGAGAATAAATTTATTAAATACATTCTTTATAATATCAATCTTGTTTTCCCTTGCATACTGTATTCCATCTAGCCCAAAGTACATCTTAAAATGTATACTCTTCACCGATTGAAAAATAATGTTAAGGCATACAATGTATACTTTTATTTTGATAATTTTCTTTCTCTGGAGCTACTTTGATAACACCCTCCTCTGCTTTCCGCTATGCCCTGTCTCTGAGGTTTTCCCTATGGGAGCTATGGTATTGCTTTCCTTGTTGAAGCCATTTCTTATCACTAAGGAACTTTGGTCATGCTCAGGAATCACAGCTTTGGAGTCACACCTAAATTTGACCCCCTTTTCAGATGCTGTAAACTAGAGCCATGTGACTGCACCTATCTGCATCTCAGTGTTTTCATCAAAGCCTCTATATCCTCCCCTTTAAGTTCCTCCACCTCTAGAGCTATGAGCAGTAAAGTAAAATGATGTTGATAAGGCCTTTGGCACTGTACTTGGAACATAGCAAGTGATCAGAAAATAGTAGTTAGAAAGTAGGGATGTAGTAAAGAATCAAGGTGAAAGAGACTCAAGGACATAGTAAAAATTCAAAGGAAAAAAATTGGTGACACCTGGGACAATGAACTAGGTCTTTTAGGCTTCTGAGATCATAGCTGTGTTCATCTCTTAGAGGAAATGATGCATTTTTAATAATACTATTTCCCTTTATTATGTAATTAAAACACCATTGATTACAAGACACCTTATGGCTTTCAGTACAAATTTTCAAGAGAAAATAGTTGCATGTCAAATGTTAGCATCAATTTTAAAATTCATTTCAGGAACAGTACAAATTTATAAAAACTAATATATTAGAATTGAGGAAATAAGTAATTTATTGAATATGAGGTTTATGTAAAACCTTTACCTTCATTATATCCCATGAGAAAATTGAGATCTACTGTGATTCTGCTAATGTGTCTAGGCATTACTGTTCCTTTGACACACCTAGTTAACCAGAGAAACTTGTCATTTCTATTTGAAGTTGCATGTTGATATAATTTGATACAAATTTATTATATGATTACTCTCTGCCAAGGACTGTGCTGCGAACCCTATATTCATAATCTCATTTAATGGGTGAAATTTCATTTAATGAATGAATGAATCTCATTTAATAAATTTGTCTCACCAATCATGTGAGAAATAATTACTAACATTGCCTTGCAGAAGAAGAAACAATTGGCCAATGTCCTTGGACTAATGAGTGGTAGAGGTCAGATTGGAACCAGGGGTTTACCTGACTGAGGACCCTATATTCCTGTTTTGCTAAATCATCTCCTTGAATAGTTTGCCTTGCTTTTAGAATCAGTCAAATTCCTCACCCTTTGAGCATAGGTCCTGGGAAGAACCAGCAGAGCTCAGATAAATCAATCCACCTAATCTCTGGGCTCCCTATCCCAGTTACTTTTCTAGTTGCCTCTGAAAGCTGTAATTAACATTTACCCTGAGGGGACAAGGGAGTAACAGCCCAGGTGTTTCCTGCACTGGTATCTTGCTCTGCCAAGTAATTGCCCACATTTAAGCCTTCAGGAGGAGAGCATCCCTGGAGAAAGGAGAGTTGGAGTGTCCTGATAAAGTGGGAGTGTGGTAGGAGGGGACTTGGTAAGAAGAAAGAGCTTTATTATAGTACATGCTGCTCTTTTGGAGCTGTGCCCTATGCTGATTTTTTTTTTTCCTTCTAACTGGGTTTGTGAAGTTCGTGTTCATCATCCACAAAAGTATTAAGATGTCTAGGTTTAGCTGAGAGTGATAAAAGAGGAACATGAGAACCTAGACATGGCATCCAGGGAGGAGTTTGGGTATCTATGGTGTTTGGTAAAAGTGGCTATTTGTGGGGTTTCAGAGGAGACTAGAAAAGGAAGATTGGAGGGGGCTGAACAAGTCTTAGATGCAAGGAGAAGTTGTGCAGTTATTGATTAGTGATGTCTGCTTTGTGGGAGGGTGAAGTGTCAAAAAGTAGAACTTGTATTGGTTATTTACTAGACTGGACCTTTAAATAACTAATGTCATTTCCTTACCTACTCTAATATAGTGTACCATAGCATAACCAACACTGGTTTATTAAGAAGAGCTCATGATTAGTGGATAAGGAGAACAACTTGAACTAAGGGTATAGGAGTATCTAGAGAAATTAAACATATGCTTGAAAATTGAAATGTTTTTCTGGCCACTGGAAAAGCCAGTTTGTGATCTAACTTTTTTAGGAGGAGGCCAACTTTTCCAAATTATCTAAGAGTGAAAAATATGGAAGAAACAGGCTATTTTATTTTCTTCCCATTTTAAACCTTTAAAGATACAAAACATGTCTTTGTTGCAACCCTGACGTCCCCAAAGTATTCAAGATACCCATCCAGCTTTGGGTGTAGTGATGGCAATTTACTAAATATTCTAATTAAATTAATAGTTGAATGTATTAAGTGTGTTAATTGATTTGAAATACTCACTTGAAATACTGGCTGCTAATTGGGTAGAAATTTGGAAAAGAGCAATCAAGGGTTTTAATCCTAGCAGAAAAAAACAAGTGAATGTGTACAGCTGGGGAAAGTTTTAGAAATACATAATGTAGCACAATTCTTAATCTAAAAGGATTTCTTAGGAGCTTATATCCTAAAGACAAAGTGGCTTTTTCATGGATCCATTTACCAGTTTTCACCTCTGACTGCCTTCTTCTAAGAAATGTCAGGGTTTATTATGAGCTAGAACATGACTTAGAGGAAATTTAGTTCCATTTTTAGTGATAGAAACTTGCAAACAAAACAGAAACAGAATTCTTAATATACAGAATATAGAAAAGTAGGACTGCTTTGGTTAGCAGAGTGAGTGGAGGACACAGAGTTTTGCCAAACTGATACTCTCTCACCACATAGGGCCTTTTTGTAGAATATATGAAACCCCTGATCTTATCCTACCCCTCACTATGCAAAAGAAAATTGCTTTTTAGATGTGCTTAGTGACTTACTCAGGGTCATACATGTAGATGGTGATTAAGTCAAAGTCTCTACCTGGGCATCTAGCTCTAAGAACTCTTGATCATATGGTTGTATTTTAGTATTCTTATTTTTAATTGAAGGATAATTGATATAAAATGTTGTATTAGTTTCAGATGTGCAACATAGTGATTTGGTATTTATATACATTACTAAATGGCTACCACAATAAGTCTAGTTACCATCTTCCACTGTATGAAGTTATTTCAGCATTATTGACTCTATTCCCAAAGCCATACATTACATCTCCCTGACTTGTTTATTTTATATTTGGAAGTTTGTACCTATTAATCTCTTTCACCTATTTCCTCCATTTCTTACCCCCTTTCCCTCTGGCAATTGTCACTTTGTTCTCTGTATCTATGAGTCTGTTTCTGTTCTGTTTTCTTTGTTCAGTTGTTTTGAGCTTTAGATTCCGCGTGAATGAATATTATACCGTGTTTGTCTTTCTCTGACTTAATTCACTTAGTATAATACCCTCTACTTTCATCAGTGTTGTCGCAAATGGCAATATTTCATTCTTTTTTATTGCTGAGTGATATTCTGTGTGTGTGTGTTGTGTGTGTGTGTACGTATACACCAACCACACCTTTATCTACTGATGGACACTTGGGTTGATTCCATAGCCTGGCTATTGTAAATAATGCTGCCATGAACATATATCTTTTTGAACTGGTGTTTTCAGTTTCTTCAGGTAAATACCTAGAAGTAGAATTATTGGATAGTATGGTAGTTCTGTTTTTACTTCCATACTGTTTTCCATTGTGGCTGCATTCCCAACAGCCTTGCATGAGGGTACTTTTCTCTTCACATTCTTGTGGACACTTACTATTTCTTATATACAGCCATTCTGATAGATATGAGATGGTATCTGGTTGTGGTTTTGATTTGCATTCCCTTGACAGTTTGTCATGCTAAGCACCTTTTTTATGCGCCTATTAGCCATGTGTGTATCTTACTTGGAAAAATGTCCACTGAGGTTCTCCTTTCATTTTTAAAATGGATTATTTTTTAATATTGAGTTGTGTTAGTTCTTATATATTTTGGTTGTAATCACCATTAAAATACATAATTTGAAAATTTGTTCTCCCATTCAGTACGTTGCCTTTTTGTTTTGTAAATAGTTTTCTTTCCTGTGCAAAAGATTTTTAGTTTGATGTAACTTGACTGGTTTGTTTTTGTTTCTGTTATACTTACCTGTAGAGACAGATCCAGATAATATTTTGTTAAAACTGATATCAAAGAGCTTACTTCCAGGGACGCCTGGGTGGCTCAGTTGGTTAAGCGGCTGCCTTCAGCTCAGGTCATGATCCCAGTATCCTGGGATCGAGTCCCTCATCGGGCTCCTTGCTTGGCGGGAAGCCTGCTTCTCCCTCTGCCTCTGCCTGCCACTCTGTCTGCCTGTGCTCGCTCTCCCTCTCTGACAAATAAATAAATAAAATCTTAAAAAAAAAAAAAAAGAGCTTACTGCCTATGTCTTTCTTCTTCTAGGAGTCCTGTGGTTTCAGGTCTTATATTTAGGTCCTTAATCCATTTTGAGTTACTGTTTGTATGTAGTCAAGAAAGTGATCTGTTTTTGTTTTTGTTTTTGTTTTTGTCTTTTCCATGTAGCTGTCCAGTTTTCCCAACCCCAGTTACTGAAGAGACTTTTTCCCATTGGATAGCCTTCCTTTGTCATAGATTTATTGACCAGATAAGCATGAATTTATTTGAGTTCTCTGTTCTATTCTATGTGTGTGTGTTCTATTCTATATTATGTGTCTGTTTTTATGCCAGTATCATCATTTTTTGATTACCATAGCTTTATAGTATAGTTTGGAATCTGGGAGCTATGTACCTCCAGCTTTGTTCTTCTTTTTCAAGATTGTTTTGGCTATTTGGGTTGTTTCATGGTTCCATACAAATATTATGATTGTTTTTTCTGTTTCTGTGAAAAATGCCATTGGTATTGGATAGGGATTGCCTGAATCCGTGGACTGTTTTGGGTTGTATGGACATTTCAACAATATTAATCTTCCATTCAATGAGCACAGTATATCATCCCATTTATTTGTGTCTTCAATTTCTTTCATCAGTGTCTTACAGTTTTCAGAGTATAGGTCTTTCACCTCCTTGATTACATTTATTTCTAGGTATTTTGTTCTTTTTGATTCGATTGTAAATAGGTTTCAATTTCTCTTTCTGATAGCTTGTTATTAGTGTATAGAATGCAGCAGATCTCTGTATATTGACTTTATATCCTACAACTTTACTGAAATCATTTATTCTAATAATTTTTTGGTGAAAGCTTTAGGGTTTTTTATATATAGTATCATGTCATCTGTATACAGTGACAGTTTTACTTCTTCTTTTACAATTTGGATAATTTTATTTTTCTTGCCTAATTGCTCTGGCTAGGACTTCCAGTACGATTTTGAATGAAATTGGCATGCATAAGTATCTTTACCTTGTTTCTGATCTTGGAAAAAAAGTTTTCAGATTTTCACCATTGAGTATGGAGTATGATGATAGCTGTGGGTTTGTCATCCATTTCTCTTACTATGTTGAGGTACATTTCATCTATACCCACTTTGTTTTTATCATAAATGGTTGTTGAATTTTGTCAAATGCTTTTTCTGCATCTGTTGAGATGATTGTATGATTTTTATTTTTCATTTTTCATTTGTTAATGTAGTGTATCACATTTTTGCAGATGTTTAACCATCCTTTTATTCCTGGAATAAATCCCACTTCTTCCATGTATGTTCAGCAATCTCTCATGGTCTTGAAGGAGTGGCCTTATTTAAGAAATGCTCTTAAAGCTCATGAGTGTAATAATCCTCTAGGCACAAAAACCAGGTGCTCCAGTGGTGTCCCCTGTATGGGCTGCATATGTCTTCCAAAAGTGGTGGATCCACTACTGCTGTGGACATATTGGTGGGTGGGGTGGTCCCTGGCCCAACTAGTATTCTTAGACTATATATTGCATTTATCTTTACTGAGATAAGTGAGGTTTTTACTTTTCTCTCTAGATTATGTTTCCGTAACTTTAGTTATTTTGGAATCTAATGTTCAGATCATTTAAGACTCAAATCATTCATATTTGTAAGTCTTAACACACTATTTTTATTATTTATCTATTAATTTGTTTTTCTAGATTATAGGCTGCTCGAGGGTAGAGCCTCAACGTATCTCCTCAATAAGCAGGTGTTTTCTTGTTGTTGTTGTTTGTTTGCTTGTTTGTTTGTTTTGGATAGCATTGCTTTAGTAAATGAAACTGTGCTCACAGTAAATGATTTTCAATTAATAGTTCAACATTTCTCAAAGTGGTAGACCTATAGACCTACTCCTTTTCCTGGGGTGGTGGGGGAGGGGTGGTTGGAATTAAGGAAGTCCCAATATCCTTTCAGCAAGTCCTTGAGATCAAAAATATTTTCATAATAATTCTATGATGCTTTTGTCCTTTTCACTATGTTGATATTTGAGCAGATGTCACCAAAGCAGTGAGGGCCTAAACAGCTTTCTCCTTAGTTTGAATCAAGGCAATGGCATCAGACTCTGATAGTAGTTACTATTTTCTTCATCACCATGAACTTGTAGGGGGAAAAAAAAAATCCCATTCCACCTAAGAATGTGTTGGTAAACTAGTAAGCATTCTTAATCTCATTAAATTATACCTTTAATTACATCTTTTAATATTCTGTTTATCAAAATGAGAACTCTGCCGAAAACACCAAAGTACAACTGTTTTGAGGAAAAGCACCTGTTTGTCTCCGTTATGAGCTGAACTAGCCACTTTTTTTGGGATATTTTCAACTTTATTATTTTCTTTCTTTTTTGAAATTTAAACTTTATTTTATTTTTTCAGTGTTCCAAGATTCATTGTTTATGCATCAATAAGCATGTGTTTAACATAATTAAATATATAACAATAGCCCAGAATATAAATTTTAGAAACTCTTATAAGATGACCGCACCTCATCATTTCAGGTCCCAGTATTTCATGACATTTGAACACCAGAAACACTTATTTACTGAAGCCCTAATTGGTTCATTTTATGTGATGAATCTCTTCTTCCCTGATAGCTTTTTATATGAAATTATTTTGCTTTTCTAGTTTATTTTAGCAAATTTCTTCTTGTATTATCATATTTTGTTATCACATGTATTCTATTAAATTATTATCAGAGATATTAAAAATATTTAATATTGGTCTTGGCCAATCAAAATGGGCACTAGCTAAAAAAAACCACTATGGGTCTGTGTGTGCCTCTTGGTTGAATGTCCATGTCATATACTCCAAAAGGGGCAGGGAGTAGGCTCCCATGTACCCACCTCCCCCTTGCTGAATGAGTCATCCATATCCCCCACCCCACCACTTACCCAATCTGCTCTACCAGACATTAATTAAAATAAGTATCTTACTGAAGGTTTTGTGGCAAAGACGAATAAGGATTTTATAGTACACATCACACTCTCATGTATCCATTCATCAAATGTTAATTGTACCAGAACATCTCTTCTTCCCAGTTACTCCCTTTCAGCTTCACTGTCTCTTGGCTCTCTCTTTCCCTCCCATTCTTCTCCATGGGCACTCATCAGCCTCATCCTTCTTCTGGATCCTCCTCCTGGGCTCTCTGTATGCTTGTTTCCCTATGAAGAATATTTCAACTCTGCCACAGCCCAGCCATATCCATCATCAATATACGCTTCAATAGGAGGATATTTGCAGAGAGATGATTTGTACTCAACAACAACAAAAAATACCCCTCCACTTGTTAGGAGTTGGTCCTCTTAGAAGCGAAAGAGGAAAAATAATTATTTTATTCAGAAGATAAAAATTTTAAGGGTTCTATTAGCATTTAAATAATGAAATGCATATAAAATATGCTGATAATTTATACCAAATGAAAAACCATGGAAATAGGTTAATTTAGCAAAATTCTTTTCTCATTCCCAAAAAATATACTAGAACATATCCCTTGTTTGATGTTAATATTTTGCTGAATGGAGGGCACTCATTCAACTATCAATTCATCAGTTTTTGTTTACATTCTGTGTGTGTGTGTGTGTGTGTGTGTAAGAAACTGAGGATTTGAAGGACAATGAGATGAAGCACTGATTGTCCAGTGGAGGAGATCAACAGTGGGATAGTGTGGACAGAACTGTGAAAGAGGAGGGCTATGGGAGTGGGTGGGAGCGGCACTCAGACCACGAAGATGGGCTGAATAGCCAGGGAAAGCCCCACAGAACTCAGAATACCTGCAATGGGTTTGAAAGAATGAGTAGGAATTACCCAAGAGAAAGAAAAGTAGCATATTCCAGGGAATTGAAGTGGTTCTGTATCAGGGATGATGAACACAGAGCTGAGCACCCTCTGTTTTGTTTTGTTTGATTTTTGTCACTTTTATTTTGATAAAATTTCAAACTTAGAGAAAAGCTGTCAGAATAGTACCAAGTACTAGTTCGGTTTTGCCCCATCGATCTTTCTGCCGCTCCCTCTCCCCTCTCCTTTCATCCTGCTTCCGGTCACCTATTACCCTCCTCCTCTCTCCTTCCCCCTCTCCCTGTAATTTTGGTTTTGGGCCATTTGAAAATAAGTTGCCATCATGTTGCCTTTTTGACAACACTTCACTCATGTAAGTGTGTATTGCCTAAGAACAAGAATATTCTCTTACATATAACCAGAGTACAATTATTAAAATCAGGAAACTTAGCATATTAATGCTAATGTGTAAGCCACAGTTTATCCTCATGTTTTGCCATTGACCTTTTATAATGTTCTTTATAGGTGTTGGGCTCCCACCCTCTTTTCAATTTAATAACCAATCCCAGAACCCCCACTACATTTAGGCGTCAGGTGTCTTTGGTCTCCTTTAATTTATAACAGTTCTCAGCTTCTCTTGACATTTTGGGGGTGTACAAATTAATAGAATGTCTCCCACTTTGGGTTTGTCTGATGTCTTATGATAAGATGCACATTTTGCATTCTTTGACAGGAATATCATACAAGCAATACAGTGTCCTCAGAACATCACATCCAGAGGCACAAAATGTCATTTTATTGGTGATCTTAACTGGGATCACTTGGTTAAGGTGCTCTCAGCCAGACCTCTCTATTGTAAAGCTTTTTTACTTGTAAATATATAACAAGCTAAATATTACAATAAGCATTTTATGAGGAGATATTGTGAGACAGTATCAATATCTAGTTTCCTTATAAACTTCGGCCCACTGATACTAGCATTCTTTTTAAAATTTTTTTTTGCCTGAATCAGTTATAAGTGTGGTCATTGAAAATGCTGATCTTTCCTAATTCCATCTTCTAAATGTATTAATTGGCATTCTGTTATAAAGAAGGGATTTCCCTTTTCCTCCATTATTATCATTATATAATCATAGATTCTTAATTTAGTAATCTATTACCATTGATTACTGGCATTTATTTTGAGGCTCAAATTAGCCAGTGAGAGTCCCTTCAAGATGTCCACTGTGGCTTTTGGCATGCCTTTATCATTTTCTTTTAGCATTTTCTTAATTTTTTGTACTAGATATTCTGGGTTCATCTTATTTTTTCCCTTCCCCAACCATTGAATCGGTTATTTCTGATTCTTTTAGCCAAGAAGATACTTTCTGAGGTCTGGAGTCTAGGCTATGGGACACCTTGTAGTTTGTATGGCAGCATCGCAGGCTTTGAAGTGGGTAAGTGAAACATACTTGTGTTTGGGATCAATGATACTTGCTTAACAGTGAGAATGAATTGGTGGTGGTATAATTCTCCAGACTGAGACCAGATAAACAATGGCTCTAAACTTTGCTGCATATTAAAATCACCTAGAGAGCTTTGACAACTCTTTATGCCCAACAGGCATCCTGGATCTATTAATCAGAATCTCTGAAAGTGGGATAGCAATATCAGTATTGAATGAATGATGAATGAATGAATGAATGAATGAATCTAACTGTTCAGGTTATTTTCAGTATACATCCATGGTTAATAATCATTGGGTTAGGAGGCACTTGAAATATCCAGAATGAGATGAAGTAGGACCTTTAAAGCAATAGCTGTGGCTTAGTGCACAGGACGGTAGTCTGGGTATCACATCTTTGGGTTCAGGACTTATTTCCACTGCTTGATTGTATCTGTGATCTCTTGAGTTCCAGGCTTATTCATAAAAGGGCATAATTTTATTTGTTTTGCATTTTTGCACTGAATTCTTAGAGTGATCAAGCACAATAGTGTATGAGGGAGTGTTGCTTCATATGCAAATATTTTAATGTAAAGTATAACTGTTAAATTTCACTGATTGCATAAATTGGAAGGGTAGGATACCTTTTTCATTCCTTACCAGATCTTTAATTTTGCTGCCGGATTAGTTTATTCTTTCAACCAACATTAATTAGGCATTAATACTAGACACAGAATATAAGAGTGAGGAGGAAGAAAAGATTCTAGAACTCGTGTTTCTTACACTCTCATGGAGGGAGATAAACAATTCAATGGATATAAATGGAAATGTACAATGTGATACTTCTTGAAAGAAAAGAGGTAAATGGTGGTAAAAGCAAATATAGGAAAGAGAAGTGGAATCCAGAATGACTAGAAATGGATTATTTGAAAGAGAGACACACATTAAGAGCTGAAAGAATATTAAAAATTAACAATATAAGTAAGTATGTGTGTCCATAAATTAGAGTTAACCACACATCTTGGTTTGCTTGGGGAATTCATGGTTTATACTGTCTGATATAATACTTAATTAGATTTTTCTTTTTCTTTTTCCAACTTAGTGAGGTATAATCAAAGTGCAATAAACATATTGAAAGAAGTTAATATGATGAGTTTTGACATGTGTACATTTATGAAATTATCACCACAACCAAGATAATATATCCATCTCCCAGGGAGTTTTCTTGGGCTAACATCCACTCTCATCCTGTCCCTAAGAAACCATTGATCTGCTTTCTGTCACTATAGGTTTGTTTGCATTTTTAGGAAATTTATATAAGAGAATCATAGAGTATATACCCTTGTTGGTATTTAGGGAGGCCTGGTTTCATTACCTCAGCATAGTTATTTGAAATTTATTCATGTTTTTGCATGTATCAGTCGTTCGTTCTTTTGTCTTGCTGAGTAGTATTCTGTTGTGTGGATAAACTACAAGGTATTTCTCAGTTTTTTTTATCCATTGTTTATCCATAGATAAACATGTGAATCATTTCCACTGTTTGGTTATAACAACAAAAAAAAAGCTGTTGTGAATATATGTTTACAAGTCTTTGGGTAAATGTATGTTTTCATTTCTCTTGGGTAAACACATAAGAGTAGAACGATTATGTTGTATGATAGTATATGTTTGTTTGTTTGTTTTTTTATGATAGTATATGTTAAGAAAATGCCAAACTTTTTCAAAGTAGTTGTACCATTTTCCAATCTAGCCTGTAATTTCTAAGAGTTCCCTTTCCTCTTTACCACAGTTGGTATGGTCAGTTGTTGTAGTTGTTGTTGTTGTTTAATTGAAGCCATTCTTGTGGCTGTATAGTACTTTCTTACTTTAATTTGCATTTTCTTAACACCAAATGATGGAATCATCTTTCCATGTGCTTCTTTGTAATCTCTGTCTCTTTTTGGTGAAATGTTTGCTTAAATTTTGACCAGTATTTTATTTCTAAGTAGATACACACACACACACACACATGCATATATCTACAAGATACAAGTTTTTTTGCCAGATATATCTTGCAAATATATTTTCCCCAGGCTGTGAATTGCCTTTTCATTTTATTAATAGTTTCTTTTAAAAAGCAAAGAGCTTAAATTTTGATCAAGTTTAACTTATTGATTTATTTTCTTTTATAATTTGTGCTATTTATGTCTTATTTAAGAAAATCCTTTCCATACCTAAAGTCATGAAGATTTTATGCTTTTGTTGTTGTTGATGCTCTGGAAGTTTTATAGTATTAGCACTTAAGATCTGTGATCAATTTTGAGTTTGTTTTTGCACATAGTGTAAGGTATAGGATTGAGGTTTCTTTGTTCCTGTTTTGTTTGGCAAATGGCCATCCAATTGTTACAATACCATTTATTGAAAAATTATCCTTCCTCCTTTGAGTTGCCTAGGCACCTAAGTTGAAAAGTCAATTAAAAATATGCACATGGGTCTACTTCTATATCAATATTTAATAGCTGTTTTATGAAGACTTTGCCTGAGAAAATGATTCAGCACCTGTAGCTGCAGAAGGTACATTTACAGAGCACTCTGTGAAACATGACGTTTCATTTATATAACTAGTTGTCCAACATGTACATGTATCAGAATATACTGTAGGACTTACTGAAACACAGATGGCTGAGGTCCAGCTCCAAAGTTACTGCTTCTGTAGGTCTGGGTTGGGTCAAAGATTTGAGTTTTTAATGAATTTCTAATCAAAAGTCAAATGAATGTTCTTCTAGATTTAATTTTACTCATTCTCATTTCTAAGTTTTTCAGTGACTATATAACAAATGAAACAATAACTGATAATATACGCCTCCATTAGCACAAAAAAGAGTTTGTAAGCAGCTAATGATGCCTGTTTTACATCATTATCATCAGATGCTTCTAATATAAAACCAATTCATTTAAATCACGATTCAATTTGTTATCCAATCCATGGAGTCAAAGTAAAACATTTCAAACTTTATCTGTCAGTGGTGAAATATGACATTATTTTGATTATTAATGTAAATTCAATTTTAAAATCCATCATTTAAAATAATTTTGTGGTGGTAATAAGAATGCATATTTTAGTGGGCCGTATCATTACATTCTTACTAAATTAAGTGTTCTTATTAAATTATATCTATGGAGCTGAAAGGTATTTGGCATTATTTGTGAGACATCCACATTCATAATCTCCTCCAAACAACATGCAGTTTTTCACCAATCAAAATAGACACAGCAGTTGTCAAAATTTACAGGCATTTTTATGCATGCAAAGTAATTAAGTTACAACATTTGTTTGACAAAGATGATTTTGAATATATTTAAAAAAAAGTTTATTGTGACAGTACTCACTCTCTTTTTGCTTCCCAAATTCATTTAGATATCAGAAATATTTGAGTTTTGGGACTCCTGGGTGACTCAGTTGGTTAAGTATCTGACTCGATTTTGGCTTGGGTCATGTTCTCAGAGTCATGGGATTGAGCCCTGTGTTGAGCTCCATGCTCAGCAGCTAGTCTTCTTGGGATACTCTCTCCCTCTGCTGCTCCCCCACCCTGTGCTCAAGCTCTTTCTCTCTCTCTCAATAAATACATCTTTTTTAAAAAGTTTATTTTTTGTTGTTAAAGTCATCTTATGTATCTTACAGTATTTTGATTTTTTTTTTTTGGTAAATTAATCCTTCCAGTTTTTATTGTGTTTTTTAAAAATTCTGTGGGAAATCATCATTCAGATATTCAAATATTGGAACACAAAACACAGAAACTGCTTTTTTTAAATAAAATTATAAGTTTGGTTTATTTGTCTTCTGGCCTCCTGATTATTATATTAATTGCCTAAAATAAAACACACTGGGGGAATATTAGTAATTTTTTACAGGATTTTTCAACACTAATACTAATGTTATACTGCTACTATATAACCCCTACACTAAAGAACTTTTTTTTTGTTTTTAAGAACTTTTTTGGAAATTATTTTAAGATAGTATTTACATACATTATAATTCACTCTCTTTGGTATACAGTTCTATTCATTTTGATAAGCTTCTACAACCATGAAACTATTACTGCAATCAAGCTATATAATGGTTCTATCACAATCTTATGCTCTTTACAGTCTATCTGTTCCCTATCCCCATGCCCTATCCCTACATTTTTGCCTTTTCCAGAAGGGAATGTAAATTGAATTATGTAGTAGTAACCTTATGAATTTGGATTCTTTCAGTTAGGGTAATGCATTTGATATCCATTTGTGTTGCTGTGTGTACCTATAGTTCATTTCTTTGTGTTGTTAAGTAGTAGTCCGTGATAGGGATATACCACAGTGATTTTATTCATTAGCAATTTGGAAGACATTTGGGTTATACTTAGATTTTACCAATTGTGAATAAAGTTGTTATAAACATTCAGGTACAGGTTTTTGTGTGAATATGACTTTTTATTTCTCTTGGGTAAATACCCAAGGATTACTGGATTATTTAGTAAGTGTATGGTTGTTTAATCATATAAGAAACTGCCAAACTGTTTTCTAAAATGGCTGCACTGGCACATCAGTGTTTATGAAATTCTTAGTGAATTTTGGTTATTTAAACAAAGCTTGCAAAGTGAAAGTGAAAACTTTCTCTATGAAACAAGTGGGTCATCTGTTCATATCTGGTGGTATACCAGATTTGAACTTGAAATTCTGTGGTTGTGATTTGATATTGACTTGTGGAGAAAACCTTTTGATGATGCTCCTATTTTGAATTGGTAAGATTTTTAAAAAAATTTTATTTAAATTCAGTTTTTTAAAATTTTAAATTAAATTTTTTATTTAAATTCAATTAGCCAACATTTCAGATGTTGAACATTTCGGTGTTTAATAATTTATCAGTTGGTTAGATTTTTATTTTCTACTGTATTGGAATGAAATTAAAATGATACATTATTTTCTTTACCAATTTAAGACAATAAAATAATCTTGGGGTTATTTGAAAGATTTTCCCCTATATAAGTGTTTGATGAAGAAATAAACTCTAAATTGAAGCTTAAAAAGGGACAGAAATAATTGGGTATAGGAGACTATTTTTCATTTAGCAGAATGGACAGCTGACAAGCACATGCCACATTTAGAAAGAGTTTTTGTATTTTCTTATTTAATTTTAAAAGATTTTGGTTTTTTAATTTATTTTTTATTTTTTATTATGTTCAGTTAGCCAGCATATAATAAGTACATCATGTTTTTTTGATGTAGTGTTCAATGATTCATTAGTTGCTTTCAAATAGCCTTTATACAGTCAATTTGAAGTTTTCAAAGATTTCAGATTTATTAATCATAAAATGCCACTTTGAAGAAGCTTACAGGTAATTTTATAAAATAAAACAATAATAACAAAGCCATATTATTGGAAAAGAATGCATTATTCAAAAAACTCATGAATAACACATTTTTAAAGACAAAAATGACTAAGAAACTGATTAAAGTACTTGATTTAAGCTTATATTGCTCGTTATATATTTTTTAAAGGTTTGTTTATTTATTTATTTATTTATTTATTTATTTGGGAAAGAAAGAGCACAAGTGAGAGGCAGAGGGAGAAGCAGACTCCCTGCTGAGCAAGGAGACCAATGTGGGGCTCCATCTTAGGACCCTGAGATCATGACCTGGTCTGAAGGCAGACGCTTAACTGACTGAGCCACCCAGACACCCCTGCTCATTATATTTTTAATGCTTAAATACTGTAAAGTTGTTGTTTTGTTTTGTTTTTTTTGCTTAAGCATACAAAGTTATGTTGGTTTTATATTTTAAGAAATACTTTTTTTTTGGAAATAGTTTTGGACTAGCATACAAATAGAGCCAAATCAATTTAGCAGTCAGTAATCATTTCAATATTGTATAAATTGTAATATTTAGCATCACCTTTCACTATTGAAATTGTTCTGATTTGAATTGTAATCTCTATAGTCATCCAATTTGAAAGCAAGTTTGATTGAATGATTAGCTAACAGGAAGAAAGGAACAAAGGTTATTTGTAAATTGGAAAGAAGGTTGGCCAGGATTTTGCTTGTTGTAAGGTTTCAGATGAATTACATTGTCTTGATTCTTTTTCCTGAGAGATTGAAATGTGCGCTGCTTTATAGCTAGGGATGGTCTCTTTAGCAGGTGACAGTCTGCAGAGACCTGCCAGTTAACATAAGATCCAGCCACACATTTTGAACAAATACATGTTGCCATTTAATCATTGAATTAGTATTCCTCTGGATATGCTTCAGTTTTGAAATGGGTTTAAGTGGACCCTACTGTATTCTGTCTCCTAGTCTATTTTAGTTAACATATATTAATTGTCAGAGACAGAGTAGAACAAAAAGCAATAAAAACTCTCCCTCAAGGTGGTTCCTCTGAGGGAAGTTCATGAGCATTAGTCTTGGCTGATGTATTCTTTAAAGCTTGCCTCTGCCAAAGAGGAGACTCTCCAGGTAAATTCCTCACCTGCCATGCGGGTGTTCCCAATGGGACCTAAAGGATCAAGCATGCAAGTTCTTTCCTTTATTTTAATGGTTGATATGTGTGTGCATATAGTAAGATAGATAGTTATATAGATATATATGTATATCTTACTAGTTGCCTATTAAGGTTCCATTAAGGATCATTTAAATTTAGTCCTCTTCTTTCTCCTCAACTATCTTCTTTTCCTACCATCCCTTTTACAGTTCACTGAGCTCTCCAAATAAGTATTCTTTAAAGCACAGGACTCTACAGATTTGTTCACAAAATGAAAAATCTCTCCTGCTCTCTGCACATGCCAGATTGTTGGAATTTTTTGCATTTTCAGATAAGATAATTAAAGAATTGGCTGTAGTTTTCAAAGGCTGCTCTTCTATTAGCTTAGACTATGCTTCTCTGGATTATGCTGATTTTTGGTGAGAGATAATCTCATACCATTTTGACTAATTTGATTCCTTCTAATTGATTATCACCAAATTCCATCCCGCCACACACATCCCACAGGTTAGTACTAAATGATGTAGGTAAACCAAGCGTTTTTTTTCCCATCTAGGGAACTGTGGTAAAATTAAAGTAAAAAGTAACCCCTGCCCTTAAGGTATATTTTAGCTTAATCATTACTGGGTGTAGATGGCTACCTGGAAAGGTTTCTGGAGTAGACTTGTTTGGCCATAGGCGAATCAAAGGGAAGGGGCATTTGTTCATTTCTTCCTTTGAAATACATGGAGCAATTAAATTGTGCTGTTGTTCTAGAAACTAAGGAAAATGGAAGATACTTACTGCCCAGATGTTCAGTGTAGCAGGGGAAGTAAGTCCTAATATAGAAAGCAGTCAATTAACTATATTAGGCAGCATTCACTTAAGCATCAAGAAAATTAATTCCATTAATACATGTTAAAAGGGCTATTGAAATGTTAATGTTAGTGGAGGAGACTTCAAAGAGAGCTTTGTAGATGAACTGAGGATTGGGATAGATTTTGAAGATAAGTAGTAATTGAAAAAAAAATGAAGGGACAATGAGATAAGGCACTTAAGGTCATAGCTTAAGAATCTCAACTTTTCATCCAGACATAAATTTACCAAACACTTAAAGCCAGTGTGGTCTACTAAGTTCTAAGGACGTAGAATGTTCCCTGTGACTTTAGTGGAGAGGCAGGGTAGAATTTAATACTATATTTATTGTTAGTTAGCACTGAAAAATACATGTCTTAGGAACTTCCTCAGAGTTTGTAAATTTCTTGAAAGCAGACATCTTCTATTTCCCACCCCACCTCCACACCTTCTGCCTCCACAACATATACAACATATTCAACCCAGTGCCTTCTCTATGGGACTCAGAAGTGTTTGGTAAATATATGTCAGGATGAATACTTGAGCAATTTGACTCTGATAGGATTTCCCTTGGTTCATAGAATCTATCTTATTTAGATTACTTGTTTAGATTAAAAATTTAAGCATAATAGAGAAAGAGTTCCTAGCTAAATCTTAGCAATTAGACAAGCTCACAAATGAGCTAGCAATTCTATTTTTTTAAGAATACATGGTTATGGTTATCTCTTTCTTCCAAAGTAATGCACTTGATGCTGGAATGATTGATTTAATAATTGATTATATACTGCTATGTCAAACTGTCATCAAAAACGGAATGAATGCGGGGCGCCTGGGTGGCTCAGTGGGTTAAGCCTCTGCCTTCGGCTCAGGTCATGATCTCAGGGTCCTGGGATTGAGCGCCACATCGGGTTCTCTGCTCGGTGGGGAGCTTGGTTTCCCCTCTCTCTCTGCCTGCCTCTCTGCCTACTTGTGATCTCTCTCTGTCAAATAAAGAAATAAAATCTTAAAAAAAATAAAACAGAATGAATGCAAAGGTCTGAAGACATGAAATTTATTGCTACCTCTTTCTGACTTTGGGAAAGTCTCTTGCCTTCCCTGGAACTCAAAATAACTTTTATGGTCTTGCCTGATTTTGCCACTTTCTAAGATGGTTTTTCAAGGATTTGGGAACATTATACTTCCTGCTTTGAAAGGATTTCCCTTGAAATTTCTTTATGTCTTGCCCTAGATGTTTATGAGACACTCAGCAGCTGTTCCCATTCCATGAAAAATGAAGTGGGTAGGTTTGGCAGCTGTTTCCATGTTGCTTTGGGATGCCTGGGCTTGCACTATTCTATATAAATGGAATGTAGTAATCATTCCCCAGTCAAGTGTTTACATTTTATAAGCTTCTTCAGAGGTTAAAAAGGGCGGGGGGAGAAGAAAAAAGTTCATCTTGTGTGCAGACACCTATAGATAATTGAACTTTAATTTCAACAGTTATGTAAAATAATAAAAAATGGCCATTTCGAGATGTCCTTTTAAAAATATTTTGTGGAGATGGTTAGTTTAAGGTTTAGACTCAGTGATAAGAAACTTTAGGCAGGGAATGGGCAGAAGAGGGGTGAGCAGAGAGAATGGGTAAGGAGGAGGGGACAGTATAATATTCAAATATCTGTAGGCCTTGTGAAGGATTAGACATATTCCTCCTGACTCCAAATGAGAAAACAGGAGCTATAGGTGGAAAGTAGAGGGTGATACATTTTGGCTCAACATAATGAACTTTCTAAAGTCAGCCTATATGGAATTCACATAGCATAGTAATTTCCCCCATCATTTGGGGTAAATATGGGCATTGCAACATTGAGAGCCACTTGATTTGGACATCTTTCAGTTTCAAGTGAAAAACAACAAATCAAGACTGTTCAGTCTATTTAAAGCAAATAGAATTTATTGTTTTAGGCAGCTGAATAATCAAGTCCCAGCTGGATCCAGGGTCTCACGTGATATCATTAGGACCCAACGTTTTTCTATTTCTTGACTCTGCTGCCTTCTACAGTAGCTTCATTTGTCTTAATTGTCAGCTCCACTGTCCCAGGCAAGTCCTAGTTCCTCATATTGGCGAGGTGGCTTTAGGGGAGATTTGGATGTACATACTCTATGATCAGTTCTGAGTTAAGTGGAAATGTTGGTTTCAGGACTGGCTCAGATTTGAAGAAGTTTTGGTCCCATGACTTTCAATATGGCTTGTTTCCAGTGTCTGGATAACATTCATTTCCTCTCCATAACCAGAAGTGTCTTCACTGCTTTCTCAGTGATGTGTCTTCACTGCTTTCTCAGTGATGAGTATCTAATATGGGAAGAGTATTATCCAAAATGAAACCAGGGCTGTGTTGGTAAAGATTAAATAAAAGGGTGACATCAAAATAGTTGAGTTTTCATCATGATAGTTGAGTCCTAGAGTAGTAATAAGATTAGATTAATGGCTTTCAGTAAATTGTTAGCAGTGTATCAATATTGCCAACAAAATCTATGATGAAATATATATAATAAAAAGGATGCTGTTCTGGTAGAAGCATGATGAGTACCCAGAGGCCTCACAAATTAAACATTTCCTTTAGCCCTATTTATATCCCTGTAAAAGTCTGGAGGTAACACTTTGGAATCTACTGAACAAGATGAATAGTAAAGTCCCATGGAATCTGGAGTCTGTGACTATTATCTTAGTTTGTGTGCCCCTTGGCTCCAGTGGGATATTAGCCCTGCTCAATCAATATTTGTTGGGTTGAATTTAAATGAGATGAATTGAATTTAGGTGAGGGAAACACCTGTCTAACCTTTGTGTGACATTTGCATTTTCCAAAGCAATTTCACTTACTTTTTGTTCATTTTTCATGACATCCCCATGATTAGGCAAGTGTGAAAATTTCATTTTATAAATCTCAACGTTAACATATCATTGTGGACAATGAGGGAGAAAATTAACCACTTTATACCCACCAGGCCATGTTTGTCAAGTTTTGATATTATATCTGCTACAGTTCTCTCCCTTTTTTATGAAGACATTACAGTTAAAATGCCCTATATCTATGCCTATTCAGCATCCTCGCCCCTGCCCAGAAATAAGTACTTAAATGAAATTGGATGTATATAATTTATGTGAATATTTTATTGTTTTTATTTTTTAATTTATTAGTATATCCATAAAACATATTTTTGTTTTGCATTTTTTGAAGATTTTATTTATTTATTTGAGAGAGAGAGAGGAGCAGGTGGAGGGGCAGAGGGAAAAGGACAAGCAGACTCCCCACTGAGCCGGGAGCCCCATGTGGGGCTTGACCCCAGGACGCTGAGATCATAACCTGAGCTGAAGTCAGATGCTTAACTGACTGAGCCACTCAGGTGTTCCTTTGTTGTATATTTTATATAAGTGGCATCAAACCAAATTTGTTAATAAATTATATGCTTTTTGACTTAAATGTTCTTAAAACTTGTATTGATACATATAGCTTATTTTCACTGTTGCAAAGAATTGAAATGACAAGTTTAATCCAAATGATACAACCAGTAACTCGGGATGTTTAGGTATTTTTTCTTGTGTTTTTTGTTTGTTTGTTTTCAATGAACATTAGTCGTTAATCAGAAGATTTAGCAAAACTAGAATCATCCCATTGTGAAACGCTAGATTTACTATACAACACACACACACACACACACACACACAGCGTCAAGGTCCACAAGAGTTGTGTCTGCCCTAGGATCTGTATGAACTCCAAGGACTCCATAAACATCCAGAAGTGGATGGTGGAAGCTTGGTGTATATACTGGAATTTTTCTGAAGAGGATCTGCATTTATCTTTGGATTCTCAAAGAGAACTGTAACCCCCAAATTTAAGAACACTGCCTTAGTTTTTTTTAATAAAATGTTTAGAAATCATTCCCAATTTACAGAATCAAAACTAACTTCTAGCAGAATGGATTAGGGATACCTTTTAGTCCCTTTCTCCAGCACCCTACAGAAATTAACATTCCTTATTTTTTTATTTCCTCTATGCCTCAAGGCAGGGGGTGAAGTTTGGTAAAATAGCCATGATAAAACTGGATTATCCATTTATCGCACATGCTTTCAAGACTTCTTAAACCAAAAGCCTACCCTGTTCTCTCCTGATCCATATTTTCGGATGAAATGTCATTGCCTTTACATTAACTGAGCTCAACACATTTAGAAGCAATTCAACACACTGAGAACTTACAAGAGAGTGTCCTTCCCAGAACAGGGAAACTAAGATGACTTCCTGCCTTTCTCAGCGCTTTCTGCCTAAACTGCTGGCCAGGGCAGCCTGCATTTTGAGAACCATACCATAGGCTCACTATCTATGCCTGGAGCTAGTGACTATCTGAGCCAAAACTGCTCTGAAATGAACAGTTTGGACCATTAGGTTTCTCCCACAGCCATCACACAAACTTTCGTTTCCTACTATTCTTGGAAAATTACTCTAAATTTTTTCACCCCTTATTAGATACCCTACATTTAACATCTTGTGTTTTTCTTAATGGTCCTATCGTTTTCTGTCAGCTACTGTAGGAGTATGGAGGTAAGAGGAACAACCTCCATTTACTGAGTGCTGGTTCTCAGTCAGGTCTCTGCTGAACACAGATGCTTCCCTTGACATCATCAAGCTTAGAGTCAGGAGGTTAAGGTAGAATACGAGGTAGTTCACTAACAGACGTGAACTTGAAGTTGTAATCAGAGCTACAAAGAAGACATGTAAAATATGTAATAAAGAGATTTGATCTCACTAGGAAGGCAAAGGAATGGATTTCTTAAAGTGATGTTGATGGCAATGACACAGGAGGGATCAATAGAAATTACGTAGGCATAGAGGAGGGAGAAGAGAAATCTAGACAAAAGAAAATTATGTGTAAATGTCCTAGATGAGGGAAAAGAATATAGCAAATTATGAAAAACTACAAAGCACATCATCTAAATCTTGAAAACAATCTTGGGTTATAACTATTATTATCTTAATTTTATGACTGAACTGAGACTAGGAGAGTTTAAGTAACTTGCCTAAAATCCCTCTGTTAGGAAGGAGCAGGACCAAATCACATGCATGTCTAGCCTCAAAAGATGTACCCTTAAAACCCCACTTCTCCTGTTCTTCACAAAGAAGCACCAGACCCAGATGATTCACGGGAGAATTCTACCAAAGACATAAAGATCAAAGAGTCTCAGTGTTTTAGATACTGGAAAAAGAAGGAACATCCTCAAATTATTTCTTATAAAACAACTCAGAGTCAATCTTGTTTTATATGTATATCTCTTACTGGGTAATTTTTAGTCAAATCCTGTCACGTCACTTCATTCATAAATTCACAAATAAATTCTTTAAAAAATATATACATATTAAAATATCAATATCACAACTAAATAAATATAAACAATAATTACTAAAGTAGTCAACTTTTCTCAGTTGGCTGTCCCAGAAACTATCTGTCCAGTGCTTATATTCTGTTTTTCACAAATTGTGCAAACTACATAAAATTAAGATATATACCTTGTAATTTATTCCTATGTCTCTTAAGTTTTTTAATCTGTAGGATTTCCCTCCATCTCTCACTTTTTTCTTCTAATCTATTTGTTGAAGAAACAATCTTGCCTTTTTTTTTTTAAGTAGCACTTCCTATAGTTGTGCTTCTGCTAATTTTACAATCTTTTCTTATATATATTTTCTGTAATTTGGGAATTAGATCAAAATTTTTTGCCAAGAATCATCATAAGTGGTATTATATAGGTTATTAGGTGACACGTATATCCACTTTGTTTGTTGTCTATATCATTTTGAAACCTGTTGGTTGGAAAATTTCACTTACTGACTATCCAAAGCTACTGTTTGTACAGGAAAAGCAAGGTAAGTACATGATTCTTTTTCTTTAACAGTTTTCAAACTGATGAATTCTGCTTTCTATCATGTTCTAAAGCTGATTATTACATTTTTCTTACATGCTGTTGTTTGGTTTTATTATGAACTTATAAATTTATTAGATATGTTTGTAAAATTGTTTCAAGGCATTGCATTATTCTTATTGAATGATGAGGCCTAGTTGAGCCTATTCAAATTGGCTCCTGAGACTTAATGACATTACACTGGTAGTGACTGATAACTTCTCTGATTCCTGATATAACAAATTCTAGGATTCTCTTACTCACTGTTTATACCTTGAATCAACCATTTCTCAAAAAAAAAAAAAAAAAGAGTCTGGTTTCCTTTTTCTTTCTTTTCTTTTTCTTTTCCTTTTTTTTTAATTTTAAATGGATGGTTCCTTTTAATTAAGAAACTTTTTTGAGACCACAATAGGGACACTAGGGATGCTCATTGCAACCAGATTAATGTATTATTTATAGGTCTTCAGTGGACAGAGCTAGGAAGTAAGCATTGAAGAGAAAAATATATATATAATTCTTGATAATAAACTATGATTTCCAATTCAAATTAAGGATTACAGGGCTTAGTATTACTAATTTCCTTGATTTTATATTTATACCTCATATCCCTTTTGCTGAAATTCTTCATTCTTAATGATGTTCTTTGTTCTATCTTATCCTTTATTTATAATTATATCAGAAGTACATTGTCAGTATTATTTTCCCTAACAATATGATAATTGAAAGCTGCTGAGACTTCTTTGCATTTTCTTTTGTCCTTAAGATATATCCCCAAAAGGCTACACTGCCAAATTACTGGGCTTCAAAATCACTTGAAATAATTCTGTGTGTGATTATGTACCCTTGGTAAACACTGGAATTCATTCATCTCCTTTTGCTCTTGATTTTGGAATTAAAAAAATTTTTTTAAAAGCTGTCTTAAAATTATGTAAAATATATACAAGATATATAAACAGGTATAAGAGAAATAAGTGGTGTCTTTTCCTGGTGATTAAAATATGTCTAAGAGCATAAATGCAGTGGGGCAATGGGAAATCTTTGATCCAGAGCCACCTTAGTGCTCCTAGAGCAGTCTTCTTAATGCTCCCAGAGCAGCCTCCTTGCTGCTAGCATGCCTGCTGTTGTAGATTTATGACTTTTTTCATCAGAATTGCTAACCTTATAGGGTGGTCTACTTCCTGTATTGGTCAGGATTCTTTGATTCCTGGAAAAAGAAACTTAGTTTCCATGTTATGAAAAAGTAAGAAATGAAAACAAAAACAAAAATCTTAAAAAGAGACCAAAATCAAAACCAGAATGAAACAAAAATATTCATTATATTTTTTATTTTATTTCTCTTATAATCTCACATGTGGATTTAGGGCATAAAACCAAGGATCCTGGTATAGTTTCTTATGGATTTTCTTCCCGTTCTCTTCCTGTCACTCCCCACTTCACCCAATCTCATTCTCCACATACATATTATCTATAAATTGGGGATCCTTCTTTAAAGGAGTCTTGTAAAGATTAAGTGAGATTATGCATGTAAACATAAAGTACCTAGTACAGTGTCTGGCACATATTTGGAATCTAATTATCATTGGTTTTTTACTATAGATACTGTTGTTTCGGTTCCTGTGATAAAATTGGTACAAACTATGTTTTTTGTTCTCATTTCTTTGTCATATTCTTCCTTGAGAATTACAGAGATTTTATACCCCATAATTTTTCATTCAGTTGTACTTGTCAACCAAGACTTAACTAAAGATAGCTCTCTAAACTTAGGCTTCTTAAAAGAGAAAAAGAAGGAAGGTGTTTGAGCCTTTCTTTAATTTGAGCTAGCTTGTTACTGTATTTTGAGTTCTCAACACAGGGTCAGGAATAAGCATAATGTGGTTCTTCCTTCCTCTCCTAGGAAGGAGCTGTGTGGATTTCAAAGACAGCGATGTAGTAACATGGGGAATGTGGTAGACTCTGAACCCCTGTTCCTAGCATTATCTTCTTCATGGCCTGGGTGATCTTAGGAAATTTATTTTCCCATCTCTGTGTCATATTCTGTATATCTGCAAAATTAGGTCACTCAAAGAGATCTGGGTTTCTTCAAGTATCAGAAGTGTATGGTTCTATATTTGCTTAAACCCTCTCTTGGATATAGTTAATATAACCACTTCTATGACTTTTATGGCCTACATTTTCTTCCCAGTGTATTAGCTTCCTTCCCTCATTAAGTGATGTACTCTGTGGAATCCATTAGGCTTTCATTCTTCCCTCTTGGGCTGTCAATAAGCCTAGAGTTAATTTTCATAGAAAACAGTAGCTCTCATCAGTCCTAAGTTTCTTGTACAGTAATACCTTTCTCCATATCCTAATTTTATGTAGATTTAATTCTTTTGACATTGCTCTCAATATCACATAATATCAGTCTTGTTTTCAGCCAGACACCCTAATCTTATTATTGTTGTTACTATGAGAATCTTCATAGGTTATAAATAATTTTTCTCGGTCTCAATAGCATCATAACCATTTAGGAAAAAATAATCCCTCTCCTACCTATTTTGTTATGAGAAAAAAGAGTCATGAAAGTAAAAATTAAAGGAATACCTTAATTTTTAGATGGTTCTTTCAGTTATTAGCATCAAATGAGTTAAATGTAATTTCAAGGGGGGTAATAATTGTTAAATAAGTATCTGACACTGAGAAAAAAACCATCTCCTAAATTCTAATATTTCAGTATTACCTGAGGATTCTGGTTTTAGTGCTCTTCTCACCTGAGTGGTAACTAGCATGCTCTGTTCTTCAAAGTGAAAAGCTGTTTCACTGTATCAAATAGATTATGGGACTCCATTCTTAAAGCTTTCATAGCAGCAGGGATATGTAATTTTCCAAGTGGAATGGTGAGGTTCTAAATGACTTCCCAAATGTTCTCATGAATTCTAGGATGGACAAGTGGAGTAATATAAGAGAGCCCAATGCTAGATGAAATGAGTAAATATATGAAGATTATCTGTGCTATTTGCTCAGCTTTATTCTATTGATTAATTCTGTCAGTGATTTGGGCAGGACAAGCGGACCAAGTTTTCAGATGACACTAAAAACATTGCCAAAATGTGGCTAAGAGGATAGATATTGGAGTAATACAGACCTGGATTGAAATCCGAACTCGTCCACTCACTATTTACATGATCATCTACTGACAGAATTAGGACCAAAGCTTGAAAGCCACAAGAAGATTGATTGTCTTCAACTCATGACAGAGGAATTTTCTAGCAAAAAAAGGTTAAATGTCCTCAGTTATACTAATGATGTCCAGAACTAAGTAGGAAATTGTGAAGACCAAGAGCTGTGTATTTAAATCCACTTGTAAACTCTAATTTGAATTTGAAGATTATTTGCTATTGTGATAATGGCAGTGGACCATCATTGATGAATGGTAATGATGATTATGATGATCCTGTTCTACTTGGTGCTGGTCAGACCACATCTCATAAACCACTTCTAGGGTGTCTGAGAAGAATATTGTTGAATATTAATAGATAGGGAGACATGAGAGTAGTCAGGAGAGACCTTTGGGAGCCATATCCTATGAATACAGAATAAAGGAAACAGGTATATTTAATCAGAAAAAAAGAACACTGTAGTCTTGGGAGCATATCTTTAGTGTCAAGTATATGAGCAGAACACTACTTATGAAGGTCCAGACAGTAGAATCAGAACAAACAGTTTAAATCTCCAGAGAAACCGACTTCAGCCCAGTAAAAGAAACCAGAGAGAAAGGATTTTGGTATTAGATTGTCCTGGGCTTGTATCTGGTTTAACCATTAACTGTGTTATCATGTTCATATTACTTCACTGCCCTGAGCCTCAGTCATTTTATCCGTGAAATGGGATAATATTAGATGCTACCTTATAGAACACTTCTATAGATTAAAACAATATAATATATGCAAATAAATAACAATATCTGATGTGTAGTACATAATAATTGCTAGTTGTGGTTGTTATTTTTGTCAATACTATTAGTAGTTAGGTCTTGAGTATAATGAATGTTGGTCTACTTCAAGGGAGGCTTACTAGGCAGTTGTCACTGGGTATTTAAAAGGGAGAAAAACAATGGTTTTGAAGGGATTTGAACATGGGGTTGGGATGTTAATGAGCCTATGATTCTAGAAGTGCCTTTCTGGCATCACTCTCTAGGTGCCTGTGGTATTTTTCCACTGGTGCCATATCTTTGCTGGCCTCTTCTATCCCAGAGCTCCTGTCCCTGTGATCTACTTAGGCATCTGCTGGATCAGATTTAGCAGTCTTCTCACCATATAATTATCTACAACTGCTTGAGCATTTACATGCTTAAATTTTTCATAAACTATTTCATGCTGTAATACTAACAGCTAATCATAGAGCCTTTGATTGTAATCTCTTCTCAGTATGGACTCTGTCTCTTTTGTTTACAATTGATTGGCCAGAGCTTATAATAGTAGCAGATACTGAATATGTGATGGATGGTTGCATGGATGCATGGACAAAGAAGCAAACAAACTGATAGAATTTCATATGTAGAAGTATGTATGTTAGCAGTCATCATATTTAATATTCCACTCAATGCCTAAATATTTATCTTTAATACCTCTTCCAGGTGGCTCTTTAGCATTTTCTTGAGAATGTCCTTTAATAGGGAACTCATTACCTCTTCAGGCATCCCATTTTCTCTTTGGACAAGTCCATTAACGTAGCCTGGCAAAGTCTCACCATATGTTGAACTACCCTATGTCACTCAGCTAATGAATTAATGCCTTGCCTCTTCTAGCAGTATTAGTTTTAACAGTAGACTCATGAAAGCATATTCTTTAAATAAAAGAATTTATATTTTAAGGGCAGAATTTCAAGCACCAGGGCTGGCAGAAAGAAAATATGCTAATTTCTTCCTTCACAAATACAAGATCCTATTGTTATATAGTTGTAGGGGATACAGGATGACAGATGTTTGCAGGATTTCCATGTTACAATAAGAAATAGATTTTGCACATCAGTAGGTATGTGGGAGATGAGATATAAACTATGATAGACCTAAGTACATAGAAGTCATGCTTCATGAATATAAAAAGTGGTTGTACAGAATTACATTTCTTTAGTTTTAAGGAATGCTATAGAAGTGAACTGTATTTTTTTTAATTCAACAACTCAAGTTAAACTTAGAAAACCATGAGAGTCAATTTATTTGAATCAAACATTAAAAAGAGTATTATTCTAAACAGCAATTAAGACTTAAATGTCATCATTTGATTTCTCCCTGGAAAGCATTTGTTTGCCATACTATGACTGAGTTGTTAAATTGGCCACATCTGTAGATAAAGAATGACAATGCTATATCAAACCTCATTTTCAGAAGGCACATCTGCTTCTTGAGGGGAAAAAAACAACAATAAAGCAACAACAACAACAAAAACAAAAAACAAGACAACCTAAGAAAAGTCAGAGTACCACAATAAATATGTGGGTGAGTGATAAACTGGTTACCATGGAAATTTGTTAGATTAATTTGCATCCCATCTACCAGTGTGTCCCTGTAGTGTCATGATGTCTATTCACTGGGGTTAAAGACTTCTAGAGAAGTATCATTTCAGGCCAAAACTCTATGTAGATTTGTGCACATGTGATCAGCCTGTAATGACCCTATTTCTTGACAGGGTCACTATCACTCAGGGGTGAACCTAGAAGCTATGTTTATATAATGTGATCCTGTCTTCTCTCATGGCCTTAACTGAATGGATCAGGATAGACATTTCACTTGCAGTGCATCAGTTGGATTTTCTTAGGCCAGTATTTGGCATTTGTATTGAGATACATCTCAGTATAGACTGTTTGCTTGAAGAGAGGAAATGTAAATGTTGGAGATCTGAGGAAGCTGTGTTTGTCCAGGTATTATAGGAGAAAGTGAATGAAAGATGGAAGTAAATTATTGTCATGGCTCTGGAATGGCTTTCAAGTCTCTGGTTCTAGGCTATTAGTTATCCTTGGTTTCTAAGAAATGGTCCAATATATCTCTAGTACTTTGACATTCCCTTATTTGGTTGAGATATTTGAAGTCAATTTCTACAAATAGCAAGCAAAAGGATGCCAACTTAAAAGGTATAAATGTTGCTGCTATTACCTTGGTTTCTCAGTTGTCACAAATAACGTTTTTCAGAAAAATCAAATCTGGGAGCCCTTCTTCAGTACTCCCTTTGTACTCGATGTGAGGAGAGCATAGAGAAAATAAGTTATAACGTTATTCTCTTCTTATTCTTTCATCACTGCTTTCTACCTCAATACCATATCCACACTAGATAGACTTTTCTAGGGGAAGTGAAACTCAGTGGAAGGAGGTGGTCATTTCTCTTTAAGATAAAAAGAATTCTGGAAGGACATTATACTTCCACTGATCTCATTTCAGCCTTGACTAAAATGGTAATGTTCCTCTTAATACATGACCAGGTCCATTTCTCTTAAGATGGTAACAGCAGTTGCTCTTTTAATTATATGGAAGCTTCTCCTTTGCCTACAAGGAGTAAGTTGTATTAATTTTATGTTATTAGTAAAATTAATAATTCATTAATTAATTTTCCATTTCTCTCTGAAATGAGAAAAGAGGCAAGTATGAGATTTCCCTGGGCCAAGAAAACCTGAGAAGGTTGAATTTATCATAAAGTTTTCTGGCAGGAGAATAAGGTTAAAGAAACCAAAATGAATCAGTGGGTTATGGAGAAAGTATAGAAACCATGAAGATTCTCAACATTACTTCATAATGGGATGTTCTTTCATTTGCCACATCCTCTGCTTTGCCAAGCTCCATTTTAACTGAAGTCGTATCTCTGTTGCTTAAATTTTGAATGCAAGGTATTTGCTTAAATATCCCCAAATCCATGTTACCAAACACACATATATACATGCATACACATGATTATTAATTTCCACTTGCTTTCAGATTAAAATTCCATATATTATCCATTTATAAGAATTTGAAGTATATATTAACCTTGGAAATCAAAATCCAGGCCATCATATTTGATTAGATGCAGTTTTTGAGGGTTGGTAACTGAAGATCCCTGGGAATTAGAGAACATCCTTATCTTTTAGCAGGCAGTAGAGGACAATATGATTAATGTGGAATCTGGACTTGCTATTTCTGGTTTAGTGTATAGGAAAGTTAGAACCACCACTTTGTCCCAACTCCCAGTAAAAAGGTGAACAAATTGAAAAATCAACTCTTCCTAGATCCATCAAAAAAGTGAGGTCACAGATCAAATTGCTGCCCTCAAAACTGGAGAGACAGACAGGTAGATACAGAGAATCACAACTTAACAAAGCAGAAACACCCATGAGATCCCGTGCTGGGGGAGGAAAACCTAAACTGATTTTTGTCCGTAAGGACAAGTCTGAGAGTTAAAAACTGCAGAGAGACCCAGTCATGGGGGAGGTAGGTACCTATGCTTTTAAGAATATCTGAAGAACATTACCTCATGATTCCATCAAGGGAAGTGGAAAAGTAACCATTTTAAAATATACCAGAGCATTCTGTTCTTCTTAACAAGGCCATGTTAGAAACAATTTTTACCGGAGCCTAACCTAACTAGGAAAAGAGAAATCTGCACCTTCACCTCCCTCTAGCCTTCCAAATGGGGGAAGGGAAATATTCTATTTCAGCCTCTTCTAATCACCCTGCCCCACCTAATGGGGTACCTAGGAAGTGTAAGTGAAGTTCATAGTCCAGGACCACAGATTCACCAAGGGACTGACCTAATAAAACTGCAGAGTGCTTCCTCTTCTCCCATACCTTACCACCATACCACTAGAAGCCTATTTACTAGATTTCCTTTCACCCAGTACATCACGTCCAGCTATTGACAAAAAAAAAAAAAAAAAAAAAAAAAAAAAAGCGCAAGGCATATTAAGAGACAAAACAAAAACAAAACCCAGTTTGAAGAGATGAGCAAAAGTCAGAACCAGAATCAGATATGGCAGAGCTGTTGGATTTATCAGACCATAAACAAAGGACAATTATGATTATTATGATATAAACTTCGATGAATAAAATATACAGCATGCAAAAACAAATGGATAATGTAACCAAAGAGAAATTCTAAGAATTAAAAAGAAATGCTAGAGATAAAAAACATTACAATAAGTGCCTTTGGCCCATTAGCAAATAGGACATAGCTGAAGGGAGTTGAGGGAAATTGGGGGGGAGATGAACCATGAGAGACTATGGACTCTGAAAAATAACCTGAGGGTTTTGAAGGGGGAGGTTGGGGGAGCCTGGTGGTGGGTATTGTGGAGGGCACGCATTGCATGGAGCACTGGGTGTGGTGTAAAACTATGAATTCTGTTACGCTGAAAAGAAATTAAAAAAAATTAAAAAAAAAAAAAAGGACATAGCTGAGGAAATCTCTGAGCTTGAGGCTATGGTGATAGAAATTTCCAAACTTTGAAAGAGAAAAAAGACTGGAAAACAACAACAACAACAACAACACCCAGAATATCTAAGAACTGTGGGACTTATAAATAGTGTAACATACCTGTAATGAGTATACCAAAAGAAAAAGAAAGAAGCACTCCTTGAAGCATAATGACTGAGAATTTCCCCCAAATTAATGTTGACATAACAGCAGATATCCAAGAAAGCAAGAGAACATCAAGCACAAAAGAACACAAAATAATCAACAGCAGTAATCTATACCTAGACATATCACAGTCAAACTTCAGAAAATCAAAGAGACAAAATCTTGGGGCACCTAGATGGCTCAGTTGGTTAAGCATCTGCCTTCAGCTCAGGTCATCATCCCAGGGTTCTGGGATCCCAGTATTCTGGGATCCCAGGGTTCTGGGATCTGGGATCAAGCCTCATTTTGGGCTCCCTACTTGGCAGGGGAGTCTGCTTCTCCCTCTTTCTCTGCCCCTCCCCCTGCTCGTGCTTTCTTTCTCTCTCTCATAAATCTTTTTAAAAAGGCAAAATCTTGAAAGAAGTTAAAAGAAAAAAAAAAGTTTTACCTTCAGAGGAGCAAAGGTAAGAATTAAACCCAACTTTTCCTCAGAAACCAAATAAGAATGGAGTGAAATATTAAAGTGCTGAGAGAAAAAAAATTTCTCAGCTAGAATTCTGTATTCTATAAAATTATTCTTCAAAAATGAAGGATAAAGACTTTCTCATACAAATAAAAATTGAGGGATTTGTTGCCTGCAGATCTGCCTTATAAGAAATGCTAAAAGTTCTTCAGAGAGAAGAAAAATGATATAGGTCAGATAATGGGATCCACATAAAGAAAGAGTGTTGAAAAATAAATAAAATTAAAAACTTAATTTTCTTATTCTTAACTGATCTACAAATTGTTTATTCAAAATAATGATGCAATAATGTATGCTTATGCATCAGTGAAATGAATGACAGTAAGGATACAAGGGACAGGAAGAAAGAATTAGGAATATTTTGTTATTGTAAGACATTTGCACTGCTCATGGAGCTGTATAGTGATATTTGAAGATGGATTTGGATTAGTTATAAATAACCTTTGTAAACTCCAGGGCAATCACTAAAAAAAGTTTTAAAAAATAAGAAAAGAAATATACTCAATGTGTTAAAAAAGAGAAAATTGAATCATAAATGCTCAAATCAAACCACAAAAAGCAGAAAAAGTATGGAGGATAAAAAAATTAAAGAACAGGTTAATAAAATAGTAATAAACATGGTAGATATTAATCTAGGTATACCAGTAATCACTTTAAACACCAATGGTCTAGATATACCAACTAAAAAATAGATTCTATGCATGTATCATTGAATAACACCTAGCAATATATTGTCAATAGAAGCCAATTTTAAATATAAAGATACATCTAAAATTAAACTAAACAGATGGAAAAAATATATACCATGCTAACACTAATCAAAAGAAAGTATATGGATTTCAACAAAGCGAATTTCAGAGCAAGAAAAGTTATCAGAGATAAAGAGAGACATTACAAAATTATAAAGGAGTCAATACTTTGAGAAGACATTACAGTCCTTAATGTTGTATACACTTGAAAATAGAGCATCAAAATATGTATGGCAGAAATTGATGGAACCGCAAGGAGAAATAGATGTATGCACTATTATACTTGGAGATTTTAAAACCTTTTTATCATAAATGGACCAATCTAGCAGACAGAAAATCAGTAAGGACATAGTTAAACTCAACAGCATAATCCATCAACTGCATACAATTGACATCTAAAGATTGCTTCATCCAACAACAGTAGAATATACATTCTTCTCAATGTCACATGGAACATTCACCTAGATAGGTCACATTCTGGACCATAAAGCACTACATTTAACAAATGTGAATCATATAGTATCTGCAGAAATCATATGATACATGCTCTCCGGCCATGATAGATTAAACTAAAAATCAGTGCCAGAAAGATAGCTGGAAAATCCCCCCAAATAGTTGAGATGAAATGATTATTAAATAACACATAGGTTACAGAAGAAATATCAAGATAAATTATAAAATATTTTGAAATAAATGAGAATGAAAATGTAAAATTAAAATTTGTGGGATGCTGCAAAAGTGGTGGTTAGAGGGAAATTTATAGCATTGGAAATGTACATTTGAAAAAGAGAAAGATCTAAAATCAATAATTTATATTTTCTCCTTAGGAAACTAGAGAGAGAAAATTAAATCCAAAGTAAGCAGGACATAAAGAATTAAAAAATGAAGGGAAAATCGATGAAATTGAAACCCAAATAATAGAAAAAATCAACAAAACCAAAAGCTGCTTCTCTGAAAAAATAAATGTATTATTTTCTAGCCACATGAATTAAGAAAAGAAGAAAATTCATTGTTTACACTGAATCTTGGAACACTACATCAAAAATTAATGCGGTACTATATGGATACTAACATAATGTAATAAAAAAGAAAAAAAGAATACACAATTATGTTACCATAAGTGAAAGAGGAGACATCAGTACAGATCACTGCAAATTCCGGAGATGGTAAAAGGATAATAAAAGAATATTATGAAAAACTCTATGTCCACAAATTTGAGAATTTATGTTTAGATTAAATGGACCATTTCTTCAGAAGACACACTCTGCCAAAATTCAAACAGGAAGAAATGTCCAAACTGAATAAGTGTGTGTGTGTGTGTGTATGTGTGTGTGTGTGTGAGATAGAAATGGAATTGATAATTAATAACTTTCCAAAACAGAAAGCAGCAGACCCAAATGGGTACACTGGTAAATTTTACCAACCATTTAAGGACAGAGTTATACCAATTCTCTACAATCTCTTGCAGAAGATAGAAACATAGTAAACACTTTCTAACTCCTGAAGACAGAATTACCCTAATATCAAGCTGAACAAAAACATTTACAAGAAAACAAAACTACAGGCTGGTATTTCTCATGAGCATAGCAATGATCCTGAAGAAAATAGTAGCAAATTGAGTCTAATAATGAATAAAAAGAATCATACAGCATGATCCACTGAGATTTATCCCAGATATACAAGGCTGCTTCAAGATTTGAAAATCACTTAATATATTCTCCAGTGTTAATAGGCTAAAGAAGAAAAATCACATTATCCTATCAATAGATGCATAAAAATCATTTGATTAAATCTAAGAGCCATTCATGATGAAAAAAAAACCCAACTCTGTGAACTGGGAAGAGAGGAATTCTTCTACTTGATAAGGAATATATATCAAAAGTCTACAGCTAGCATCATAGTTAATGGTGAGAAACTTCTTGCTGCTGCTTTCAACGTTGTGCTGGAATCACAAGCAAATCCAATAAAACAAGAAAAGGAAATGTATAGAGATCAGGAAGGAAAAAATGAAACTCTTTGCAAATGATGTGATTATCATTTAGAGAGAATATCTGAACTGATCAAAAAAGAAAAAAAGAAAAATGTACAGAACCAAGAGTGAACCCTAATATTGACTATATACTTTGGGCAATAATGATGTCTTATGTAAGTTCATAGAATGTACAAGTGTACCACTATGTTGGATGTTGATAGCAAGTGGGAGTATAGGTCATATGTGTGAACTATCTGTACTTTCTGCTCAACTTTTCAATTTTGCTGTGATTTTAAAACTGCTCTAAAAAATAGCTTATTGAAGAAAGGTTGGCCCTCAACAGGCAGAAGAAGTCTAAGTAGAAGCTGCTTTTTACAGTTTTAGTGTATTTTAAAAATATTCTTATTAATATGCAAACAAAATATTGCATTATAGTGACTCAGTATTGCACTATAGTGACTTCATGTAAGCAAGGCAAAGTGTCTCTTTCCCAAATCTTCCTCCATTCTTCACATTGAATTCTTCTCAACTATTTCTGGAAGTCTTTGTAGAGTCTCAAGGGAAGTTGTAAATTACAGTGATTAAGAGAATGGCTTTAGAGTTCTAGTTCTGCTATTCACCATGTGACCTTGGACAAGTAATGAAACCTCTGAGAATTCTTATATTCTCATCAGTACAACGAGGGAAATCATAGGACTTAACTCCTAGGGCTGCTGTAAACATTCAAGGAGATGATGCATGTCAAATGCTTATGCAGTGCTTGCCACATGTAAGTGTTGAATCTATGGTAACTTTTATTCTAGTCCTGTGTTTTCTCAGCAGCCTCTCACATTAAGCGTTTCCTCGTGTCCTGTGCAGAATATGTAGTCCAAAGTCAGATTACTAAACCTTGTTTCTATAGGCAAAACTTTAACTGATGGTCCTTCAAATTCATGGAGTAGTTACTAAGCAGAAAATACTGTAGGGGCACCTGGGTAGCTCAATGGGTTAAGCCTTTGTCCTCAGCTCAGGTCATGATCTCAGGGTCCTGGGATCAAGCCCTCTGTTGGGCTCTCTGCTCAGCAGGGAGCCTGCTTCCTCCTCTCTTTCTGCCTGCCTCTCTGCCTACTTGTGATCTCTGTCTGTCAAATAAATAAATAAATAACATCTTTAAAAAAAAAAGAAAGAAAAGAAAATACTGTTCTCATTCTCTCTTGAGCAAGCCTTATTTTCACTACTCCACCAAAAATAATCTTTGACCAATAATTTCATCTTCACATTGCTGAATCTATTGTTAATCCTTATCTTATTGACCTATCAGTAGTATTACAACGAGCTGATTAGATCCTCCACTTTGATTGCCTTTTTAAAATGTGATTTTCAGGGCATGAGGTTTTCTTGTCTCCAGTCTCATCAGTTTCATCTGCCTATTTGCAGTTACCTCTGCTTGATTCCTTCTCTTTCTGATCATTTTGTCCTAGGTTCAGTTTGTGGTGCCTTACTGCAATATTCTTATGTCCTAGACTTCAGTTGTTAATCTCTTTCTCTTGTCATTGTCATGATGCTCTAGCATTCAGTTCTGGCTCCACTCTCTATTCATACCCAACTGCTTAAGAGGTCACATCTAGTTCCATGGCTTCTAATACCTTCTCTATGCTGATGATCCCCCATATTTTTACCTCCAGTATAAACTCTTAAACTACAGATTCTTATATCCATCCCCCAGACATCTCAAAATCACTGTGTCCAAAACTAAATTCCCGATCTTACCCAAAATTTCTCCTATCTTTCCTATTTCAGCTGATGGCAGTCCATTCTGCTAGGTGTTCAGGGCAAAAAAATCTTGGAATAATCTTTTTTTTTTTTTTTTCATTTTCCTGAAGCCTATAAGTCATACATTATAAAATCTTGTCCTGTCTTTAAAATTTATCCATGATCAGACCAATTCTTACTATCTCCAATGATAGTGCCCTGGTGTGAGCCACTTGGATATGGGCAGTACCCTCCTGACTAATCTGTTCTGGTATCTGAGCTACTTACAGTCCACCCAATGTAGTAGCCAGAGTAGTTATTTTATTTCATTATTTTACTTTATTTTATTTTATTATTTTACTTTATTTTTTCAGAGTAGTTCTTTTAAACTGTAATTCAGGTCATGTTCTCCTCTGCTCAAAACCCTCCAATGCTACTAGTTCCCATTTCATTTAGAATAAAAGGCAAAGTTTCTATAAAGGATTATAAGTCACCATATGATTTTCTCTACCTACCACTCTACTGTCATCCCTTTCCGTACCTTGTTGACTCTGCTTCAGCCTCCCTGGCCTTCTTGCCATCTTTGAACATTCCAGTTATTCTTTTGCCCTAAAGCATTTCACTGTTCTCCATCCCTATAATACTTACACACTAAATATCAACATGGTTACATTTCTTATTGTCTTTATTACTTATATGTCACAATGTCTACAATAATGACACTAACCTTCCTGTTTATTTACTACAATGCAATACCCTATCCCTATATATCCTTTATTATCTCTCTTTTATCCCCAATACTTATTAGTTTCTGACATACTGTGTACTTATTTATTATACTTATTATGTACTCTTCCCTCCTCCCCCATATATATAGACACACACAATAGAATGCATGTGTAATGAAGACAGTTAGTTTTGCCTTTTGTTCTCTGAATTATCCCAAGTACCAATGAATAGTGCTTGGCATATGCTGCTCAAAAATAAATAAATAAATAAATAAATAAATAAATAAATAAAACATTTAAAAAAATTGCTCATTAAGTAATTAAACCACTGTGAACCTACTGCTAAATGTAAACCAGGTACCATTTTAAATCCTGAAAAGTCATTTTTTTCTATAGTGAACTTTCTTAGTAAACTTCTAGTAACCACTCAGTGCTAACAGAAGAGCTTTTGTATTTAGCATTTACATACTGGACACCTAGAATCCAATCATCTAGTGGTGAATGCATCAGACCTTGTTCTCCAGGAGCTCAAGATCCTGTAGGAAAGGGGCTGAGGAATAAACAGGCACTTTTGTCACAGTGGGAGGTGCCATGAAAGAGGGAGCTCAGGAGAAGCACTTCATCTGAACAAGAGGAAAAGTGAATTCAGAGAATGCTTTCTGAAGGAGAGGGAAAGAGAGAGAGAAATTCAAGTATAGGAAAGACAGGCATGACAGTCTGGCAGTAAGGACCCATAAGAATTTCAGTGTTTGGAACCTTAGAGTTCAATTTGCAGAGCAGTGAGGGAAAGGTTATAGGAGGCAGATAAGGTCAGGATCAGAAGAGCCTTGTAAGGAATATTAAGAAGTTTGAACATTGAAATCTGTGCATTACATGCCAATCTGTAGCCCATACTTTGTCTGTTTTAATGAACTTCACAAACTAATCCAGGCTACAATTACAGTTAATATATGATTAAGCTGCTAGTATTCTGCTAAAATGTAGTGGGGGAATTGCTTTCTCTTCCCTAGCCCCCATTTTGTCAAATGTACATATGCAATCTGGTGCCAACATCTGTTAGGATCCCAAAGGAGAGCCTCCTGTGCTCCCATATATCAGAACAGTTTTGCATATGATGCTTTTTTCTTTTTCCTTTAGAAGCCCCACCATTCTATGCTCAATTGTTAATCTATAGAGTATTGTGTCTCATGTGTATTGTCACCCATTACTTGTCTACAACTGCCCCACCTTCCTTTGTTACCCAAAATGTCCCCCTTTTCAACCTGACTTTTCTCCTGATTCTCTACACTCACCCACTGTCCAGAAAGCAGAACTTTTTAGTTTTTTTGTCTGCTTGGTGTTTTGTTTTGTTTTTTTAATTTGTTATAAAATCTCTGAGAAACCAGTAGTTTTTTTTCATTTGTGTATGTCATACTCACGGCATTCTGTGTAATAGATGTGAATGTAACTCACATACTCCAGAGAGATGGTGCACAGGGAGTAGGAAAGGACAGATAAGGCATTTCACAGTTTAACAGAACATAAGTGTTAGCAGCTCCTTAAAAAAAAAAAAATAGCATTTTTACATGTTATCTTTTAGAAGGACTTATAAACATTTATAAAATTGTAAACATTTGTCTTTCAAAACAGGAAAGAGTGAGTAGTCATAACTGAAAAATATCCAAAGGATATAAGTCAGGTAGATAGATGAGTGCTTTGGAAGATGGTCTGGGAAAAACCTGTAGAAGCTAACACAGTCGTTGTGTTCCCAGGAAGGTATAAGAGGGAAAGAGTGCAGCAGGATCTGTTTTGTTTAGAGGCCCTAGAATAAATGGAGGTTTCACATTTTATCCCCTCAGTAAGGTCAGGATGTCTCTTGAAGAGGAGTGAATACATTGTTTCCAAGCATGCAGAGATTTTTACAGATGCCCAGAAACAATGCCCAGAGCATTCTTCTCTTTCAGATTAGCATTTCTAAAGAATTGGTCACATTCAAATTCAGCAAACATTTGTTATGAGCAAACTGTATATAAAGCACTGTACAAAACATTTTCACAATAATTTTATTTTCATAACAAGATTGCGAAGCAGGTGTTTAGTTGACTAATTTTCTTGCTTCTCTTCTTGCCTGCCTGGCTGCCTTCCTTCCTTCTTTCCCTTTCTCCCTTCTCAATATGTATAGTTCACTTCTTAGGTACTTAGGCACAGATACAGAGAATCACAAGGCCCTTATTTCCCCTGCCCTCAGTGGTTCAGCATGTTAGCGGGAAAGGTGCTGTGGCGGGAGAGCAGTTCCCATAGCATGCTTGGAATAAACCCTTATGTTGGCCTCTGTGGTAGATGAGGAGGCACATTTGACCTGTTACTTCAGAATCTCTCTGTCTCTATGGATTTTTCCTACCCCTACTCATTTCAGTTCTCATGCATTCCCCCCCACCAGTAGTCTCCATGAAGCTTACTTAAAAAAAAAAACAAAAACCACACACACACACACACAAAACAAAAAAACAAAAAAAACACAACCCAATTCTCCATTTTTCATATCTCTACTCAGTGTTTCTGAAGAAGCCAATGGCAACAAGTCTTCTCAAAGAACTATCTGTGTTTCTTTAACCATTTAGATGTACATACTTAACCATGCTGTGGTTCCCACAGCTTCCTGATCTTTGAAGTGTTAAAGGCCAAGTTTCCAGGGAGTTTGTACATTACTTGACATTGAGGTATTTTGTTTTGCTTTGTTTTAAGCTTTTAATGGAAGCAGTCAAGGGAAACGAAGGTCAGGGAAAACGCAGGCTTTCCTGATTATTTCAAGACTAGTTCTCTCTCTTTGCTCTTTCCTACTGCTTACCATTTTTTCACAATTGGCTCAGATGGTTTGCTCCCATGAACCTTCATGCACTTGTTTCCCCCCCAGTTTTATTGAGATATAATTGACATACATTACTGTAGAAATTTAAGATGTACAGCATAATGATTGACTCACATAGTGTGAAATGATTACCACGAAGTTTAGTTAATATCCATCATCTCATATAGATACAGGCAAAAAAAAAAAAAGGGAGAGAGAGAGAGAATATGTGTTTTTTTTTCTTGTTATGAGAATTCTTAGGATTTACTCTAAAAACTTTCATATATACCGTACAGCCATGTTAACTGTAGTCATCATGTTGTACACATCATTCCTAGTACTTACTTACCTTAAACTGGAAGTGAGTATCCTTTGACCACCTTCCTTCATTTCCTCTCCCTCCACCACTCATTCCCTGTCTCTGGTATTCACAACTCACAATTACAATCTCTGATGCATTTTTTCTTTAATATTCTACATATAAGTAGTATCATATATATTTGTCTTTCTTTTTCTGAATATTTCACTTAGCATAATACCCTCAAGGTCCATCCATTTTGTCACAAATGGGAACATTTACTTCTTCTTATTACCAAATAATGCTCTTCTGTGTATATATACCACAATTTCTTCATCCATTCATCTGTTGATAGACACTATGGTTGTTTCCATGTCTGGGTTATTATAAGTATCGCTTCTTTAAACAGGTGTAGATATCTCTTCAACAGTGTTTTTGTTTCCTTTAGACATATTCCCCAAAGTGGAATTGCTTGGTTTCATGTTCTATGCTTAATTTTTTGAGGAACCTTCATACTGTTTTCAAGAGAGGCTGTTACAAGCTTACAATCCCTTCCACAGTGCACAAGGGTTCCCTTTTCTCTTCACCAGCATTTGCTATCTCTTGTCTTTCCTACGATAGCCATGTTCACATGTGTGAGGTGATGGCTTACTGTGGTTTTGATTTTCATTTCCCTGATGAATAGTGATGTTGAACATTTTTCCATGTAGATGTTTAGCCATTTGTATATCTATTTTAGAAAATGGCTACTCAAGTCCTCTGCCAATTTGTTAAATTAGATTGTTTGTTTTTTTGCTATTGTGTTATATGTGTTCCTTATATACTTTGGGTATTAACCCTTTATCAAATACACCATTTGCAAACTTTCTTTTTCCTATTCCATAGGTTGGCATTTCATTTTGATTATCATTTATTTTGCCATGCAAAAGTTTTGTAGTTTGATGCCCCTGTTTACTTTTTATTCTGTTGCTTGTGCATTAGATGTCATAGCCAAAAAATAATTGGAAAGACCCATGTCAGGCAGCTTTTTTCCTACTAGGAATGTCATGGTTTCTGGTCTTAAATATAAGTCTTTAATCAATTTCAAGTTGATTTTGGTAAGTGGTGTAACTTAGGGGTCTAGTTTTGTTATTTTAGATGTACATACTTAATTTTCCCAGAACCATTTATTGTAGAGACTGTCTTTTCTCCAAGTGAGTACGCTTGGCTCCTTTGTCAAATATTAATTGACTATATAGGCATGAGTTTATTTCTGGGCTCTTATTTCAATTGGTCTATGTGTGTTTTAATGCCAGCACCATACTGTTTTGGTTACTATAGCTTTATAATATAGCTTAAGTTGGGAAGGATGATGCCTCTTGCTTTGTTCTTCTTTGTCAGGATTGTTTTGACTATTTAGGGTCTTTTGTGTTTCATATAAATTTTAAAATTCTTTTCTCCTTCTATAAAAAGTATCATTAGATTCTTTATAGGGGTTGCATAGAATCCATAGATGACTTGGGGTAGTATGGACATTTTAACAATATTAATTCTTGTAATCCACGAGCACAAGTTACGTTTCCATTTATTTGTGTCTTTAATTTCTTTCACCAAGTATCTTCAGTGAAGAGACTTTTCATCTCGTTGGTTAAATTTATTCCCAAGTATTTTATTGTTTTTGATGGTATTTGTAAATGGGATTGTATTCTTTATAACCTTTTCAGATAAGTCATTACTACTTAACTGTTAATATGATTATAAAAGTAAGTGGTAAAAGTTAAAAGTAAGCCAAATTCGTGATGAGTCTCATATAGGTATGAGCTTGTACCAACTGCAATGAATTCCAAAAATAACAGCAAACACGATAGTAATGACACCTTCATTCCCCACCCTAGTGCAGCCACTCTTATTCCTTGAGACGAAAAGACCAAAAAAAAAAAAGTGAGTCCCAGGGTATAAGTTTGGAGGAGACTAAAAAAAAGACCAGGAGAAAAGTAAGTGAGGAGAAAGACAGGTCTACAAGTCTTATAGTAACTTTAGCCTGTGTTCTGGTCTGCTGGATTTTATGAGATAGGTGCTCCCTTCTGCAGCTTTCATTGATATTGGTAAACATTCCTACATAAAAACAATGTTACTTGAACTGATTCTGTTTTCTATTGCCAGGGATCTCATTCCTAACACCAGCAATGAATCTCATTTTTGCTCAGCTGAAGCCACCTTCCTGATTTCAAGGAGAAAAATACAGCAGGTCAATTTGGTTAACAGTGGGAATTTATTCAACCCCACATTGAAGCCCAATTTTTAAAAATTATCATGAATCTCGCCTCTTGAAATAGCTGGGTTGATATTGGGGCCATGATTTCTGTTTTCTGTATATCCTGTATTTATTCTTTGGCATAAGTTATGAAGCATATCATTGTTGAATGTTCATCAATGCTTCATACATCCTAGGATCTGGACCCTCATATTCATCTTTTGTAGTAAATTCAGAGCATCTACATATTTATTTCATGGGAAAACTTTAAACTGGACCTTCTTGAGCAAAGTGTGACTTTTCTACCCCAGAAAACACAGCTATAATATGTTCCATATGGAGTTATAAATCCTTCAGGTAGGCAAGGACCTTTTTGAATTTGCCACTCTAGAGGCCAACAGCAGGCTGCTCTAAAATTTGCCACTTTGGCATATTGATTATTTTAAATAAAATTTACTTGAGGATAGCTTATGGAAGAAGGGCACTAACACTCTATCTGACCCCCTGAAAGCAGGAAATAAATCTCCCATGTGAAGGGTACCCTCCCTGCACCAGGAGGTAAAGCAACATCTTCATCAGAGATGGGACATTTAAAGCCCAGATGTCTTTATAAACCACCCTTATTACTTTTTACTAATTGACCACCCCAGCCCAAATTCTGTTTAGAATTACTAATGAAAGCTAAGTTTTCTTTGTCCTGCCAATTCCTTACAGATTTATTGTCTCTGTCTAAAAAGTATAAGAACTACCTGTCTTAGTCATTTCTTTAGGTGTCAGTTTAGTAACTGGGCCTCAGTGTGCACATAACAAAATGTTTGTTTTTTTCTCCTGTCAATCTGTCTCATGTAAATTTAATTCTTAGTGTAGCTGGAAGAATTTGATGGTAGAGAAGAATTTTTCTTTCCCTTCACTGCTAAGAATCTGATAGTTACCTTAAAGATAGATTCATCTGAATGTCTAGGAAGTCATAGAGATTTCCCCATTTTTGTTCTTTAGATTTGCTCAGACTTCCTTCTTTACACAACAAAATTATTGTATGAGGTTGGTTATATATGCTAATATATACTCTACTCTAGGGCTGACTTCAAGAATTTTTATAAGAGAGTACTTTTTTTCTATGTGATTTTTTTCATGGTCTCTGATGCAGATCCAAACCTGTGAAGTATAGCTCCATTGTGTGTTCTGCACATTCTCTTGGGCTACCATAGGTGGTGTAGACGCTCTCCTTTCACTCAAATCACATGCCTCTCAATCTTCCAGGCAAACCTCAAAGCTCCCTTTCCTATGAAACATTATTGCCTCCCACCCAGCCTAGAGCATCATTCCTCCTCTGTTGATTCCCCAGCATCTGTGTTGATGTCTGAATTACAGGTCTCATTCCACCTTACCTTAAATGGTAGCGATTGTGAGCAAGTCTCATATTTCCCCTGACTACTAGAAAGCACCTTGAGAAGCTGTGAACCTCTTTCATTTCCTTAGAATGCCCAGCACTGGGCTATGCCTGAATGTGTATTTATTGAGTTAAAAACAATAAACATAAATACTTGGAAATAGGGAAATTTCCTAGCTCATTTAAGCTCAGGCTATTTCCATGTAAATTTGTGTGGATCAGCCCAGACAAACTGGTTTGTTAATTTTCTTATAGAAAAATACTTTCTTTGGTGGTTTAGATTGTTCTTTTTCTAAATCACCATCAGATAGCTAATGTTAGTAAAACTGACATGAGCCTATTATAAATGTTGAGGTAAACATAATAGAAAAACACTGTACAGATATCCAAAGATCTCCATTCTAGTTTCAGCTCTGACACTATTTTGCTACGTGACCTGAGTGAGTTCCTTTTTATTTCTGAGCCTTAGCTGCCTTAGGTACAAAATGAAAAGCATATGCTATGCAGCACTTTTCTTATGGTTCTGCTCAGGTATCTCTCAGATCAGTGGTTCTCAATGCCAGTTTTATATGGGAGTTACCAAGGAGTTTTAATTTAAAAAGAAAACAAGTAACAACAAAAACAAAATCCAGATGCCCAGGTTGTCCAGAGATTCGAATCCCCATGTATTTGAGGTGGGAGCTAGGATTCATGTGCACCAGAACACTATCATGTAAACAGCATTTCAGGTTAGTGTAGTATGCTTGCAGGTTTGGCAACTACTTCCCTACATGAAAAGAAAGTGAGTATATATTCCAGTCACATGAGGGTTCATAGTCTTGAAACAGTGCAGTGGAAAATCTCAATGTCTTTGAAGTATCAAATGTATCTGGCCTCCAATTGATTGCCTTATTGAAAAATATTGAAAATCCATGCTAGTTTTACTCTAAAATTTCATTACTGAATATAATTTCTTTTCCAGAATTATGTGTGCTGTTTCTTTGTAGCTTTGTATATCCTGTGGTGCGCCATCGGGATACGTCCACTCCAGGTTGAGAAACACAGGCTTGATAATCTCAGAGATGATTTCTAATTCAAATACTTATTCCAAAATATTTGGAGCTGGGTCATATTACCTAGCTTTAAATGTGTGGTTTCTGCCCTCTGGATCTTGCATACAAAATAACACTTGGCTCACCCATGCCTACACAGCAAAATAAGGCATTAAGAAATTCTTTTAATAAGTGTCTAATTAACTCTGAGCTGATAGCAGATAACATAATATTGATTTTTTTATATTAGATATAATACTTTCAGGAACTAACTCTATAGAGATAGGCAATTCTCTGAAAGCATTGACAGCTATGATGGAATCCAAAAGTATGTTCACAGTCTCTCTCCATTTTACTCTACTCCTCTCTGGAAAAATATCCTGCCTTTCCAGACTGATTTTCAAAGTTTTATAATATAGAATTAAGTGAATAATCTGATAAAGATAAAACTAAAAAGGATAAAGAGAGGAGGTAAAATAAAATTCTAGGTTCATTGATATGATATACAAGGAAAAAAAAAGAAAAGCCACACATACTCTAAGAGCATTGATATAACATTGCATATAAGAAGCTTGGAAGAAGGAAAAAGTCATATGAGTAGGGTCATCGGAGCTGAGTCTTCTTTAGGGTCTCTTGAGAAACATACAAAATTTATAATATTTAAAAATTAATTTTGACTTTGGATTATATTTCGATGTTAGTTCCTTGGGGGCATAGACTCACCCATGTGATAAATTATTTTTTTAAGGGTTTCACAGCCTTTTAAAACTTCAGTGTATTAAAATGAAAATAATGTAATTCAAGGTCAGTGGGAAGATTCTGAAGGTAGAGAGGGATTTGCAGTTATAACTCTAGGGAATACACAGCTCTGAAGATAAGTTCTGGTTCTAGTGGGGAGATTTTTGCTTTTTTCCCTACTTGGGCTAGGACCTCTGGATTCACAGTAAGGTCAGCAGTTTGTGTTAGGCCAGCATCCTATGTCAGCCAAGCAAGGAGAGACCACTAGGAGTTCTTATAGTATGCTATCATGCCACCTTTCTTGAGGTAGCAACTACCTACTGTTATTGAATATTTCATGGAAGCAACATCTGATAGGCTTGCAAAGACCAAAAGAGCAGAACAGAAAAATTTGACATTTGGGCCATCTATGGTTGCCAATCATGGATTCTGCCATGCATTTTCTTAAAGAAAATATTTGGTTTCCTCTAACAAGTCCATGTTTTTATCTGCCCTAAACTTGTAGTGCTTTTATACTCTGTTGAAAATTGTCATTTAATGCCAAAATGTAATAAAATTATAGTATAAAAAAAGCAAGGAATATGGAAGTAAAAGGGAATTGAGATTTGGGGGGAAAAATCAGTATCATTGAATAGCATTAAGAGGTGTGTTCCTAGAGAAAAGTCATTGAGTTTGACATCTGTAAAGGAAACCACAATTCAGCATCTGTCCTACTATTATGATATGTGCATACTTTTTCTGGCACAGCAGTCCCCCCAGATCTGGTGTCTCAAAACATGATACTCATAATATTCAGGTTTCAAATGAAAATCCCTCATCATACCAAGAACCAGGAAGAGCTAAAACTGAATCATAAAAGGTAACAATGGATGACGCCACCAAGATGACAGAAATATTAGAATCAGGGCACCTGGGTGGCTCAGTGGGTTAAGCCTCTGCGTTTGGCTTGGGTCATGATCTCAGGGTACTGGGATTGAGTCCCGCATCGGGCTCTCTGCTTGGCAGGGACCCTGCTTCCTCCTCTCTCTCTGCCTGACTCTCTGCCTGCTTGTGATCTCCCTCTGTCATATAAATAAATAAAATCTTAAAAAAAAATTTAGAATCATCTGACATGAATTTAAGAGCAGCTGTCCAAGAAATGCTTCAACAATTAGGAATATCCTTGAAACAAATAAAAAGAAAATCTCAGCAAGAAAATGGAAATGTTGAGTAGAACCATATAGAAACTTTAATATAAAATATAGTAATCAAAACAAAACTCAGTGGAATTAACAGCAAATAAAGGAGATAGAGGAAGGAATCTGTGCACTTGATGCTAAAGCAATAGAAATTACAGAATCAGAACCACAGAGAAAAAGTAAACTAAAAAAAAAAAATAGCCTAATGAATGTGAGAATATAAGAAAAGATATAGTATTCCTATCACTGAATTCCTGAAAGAAGTGTTGGGGGGGAAAAGAATAGCTGACAAAGTAATTTGAAACTTTGCAAATTTGGCACAAAACCTAAGTATACAGATTTAAGGAGTTTAATGAATCCCCAAAAGCATAAATCTAAAGAAATCCAGACTAAGACCCACTATAGTTAAATTGCTGAAAACTAGAGTTAAATTAAAAATTATGGGGGAAAGTAAACAAAGAAAAAGAAAAATGACTTACCTGTAGAGGGGAAAATCCTCCAATGACAGCTGATTTCTCACCATAATCTATGAATGATTATGAATGAATTAGCATCATATTTTCAAATACTGAAAGAAAAATCAACCCAAAATTCTATATCAAAAATTATCTTATATCTTATAAAAAATGGTAAAAATACCATTTTTTTGTAAGAAACAAAAGGGGAAATCAAGATATTTTCAGATGAGATAAAATAGAATTTATTACCAGAAAACTTACCCTAAAGTAAAGCAAAATAAATTTCTTTAAACAGAAAGGCAATGATAAAAGAAGGACTCTTAGAATATCAGAAAGGAAGAAAGAACAAGGTAACCTAAAAATATGGATTAAAAACAAAGATTGTTTTCCTCTTCTTGAGCTTTCTATGTTGTTTGATAGATGAAGCAAAAATTATAATAGTGTCTGATATGGTTCTAAATGTATTAGATAAATATTTAAGACAATTATATTAAAAATTGCTATGGACTGAATTGTGCTGTCCACCCATTCATATGTTGAAGCCCTCTCCCAATGTGATGGTATTTAGAGATAGGCCTTTGAGAGATAGATAGTTTAAATGAAGTCATCAGGATGGGGCCCTCAAGGTGAAATTAGTGCCCTTATAAGAAAAGACCAGTGTGTGTGTTCTTTCTCTCTCTCTTCTTCCTTTCTCTGACCTCACTTTATTTCATCTTCTTTCTCTCTCTCTTTCTTTTCATCTCTTCTCCTCCCTCTCCCACTTCTCCTCACCCTTCTCTTTTTTTCTCTCTGCTATGTGAAAACACATTATGAAGGTGGCCTTCTGCAAGCCAGCAAGATAGTCCTTACCAGAACAAGACCATGCTGGCACCCTAATCTCAGATTGCCTCAATGACTGTGAGAAATATGTTTCTATTGTTTAAGCCACCCATCTAAGGTATTTCGTTATGGAAGCCCTAGATAACTAAGATATACATAGAGGAGGAAAAAGGACATAAAAAGAAGCAAGATGGGCAGAAGATATGAATAGACACTTCTCCAATGAAGACATACAGATGGCTATCAGACACATGAAAAAATGTTCATCATCACTAGCCATCAGGGAGATTCAAATTAAAACCACATTGAGATACCACCTCACACCAGTTAGAATGGCCAAAATCAGCAAGACAGGAAACAACGTGTGTTGGAGAGGATGTGGAGAA
>PISX010008677.1:48268-80666 GCA_004024625.1 Mellivora capensis | reverse complement strand
TAAAACTATGAACTCTGTTACGCTGAAAAGAAAAAAAAAAGCATAAAAAACAGAATAGCAGAATAAGTTACATCTTGATTAATTACCTCATTTTAACTTTGGAAGTAATTCTAGGTTTCCACTGAGTTAGCACAATTTTAATTAAAGCACTCCAGGAAAAAGCTCTAATTATTATTTTTAATGGCTTTGTCTTACTAATGGTCTATTTTTCAGGACCTATTTTAGCACTTTGTATCATGTATCATATATTCCAAAGAAACTAGTTAATGTACCAAATTTTACCTTAGGTCCCCAATAAGAGTATGCTATAATGTCACATATTATTAATCCATATTAATTTTCTTGGGTGGGGTGTGACATGTTAGCAGTATTAGTACCCAACATTTGATATCTGGGATTCAAAAATCCAAAGATCTTCGATGCCTGATTTCAGGGTGTGGAACACAGATGCAGAAATTGTGGATCACTTATTCAGTGAGTATTTCAGAGGTGGGTAAAGAAATACATCTGAAAAAATATCTGTTTCCTCTGGAAAGATGCAAAAGAATGGATACGAGGCTGCTCTTTGGAGAAACACACGTTCCGGAGGTACAGCAATTAACCTTCAAAAAGATAAATATTTCTGCCTATGAACATGGAAATGTTGAAACACTATTAGGAATATTGATTAAAGGTCTAAGACTTAGTGAAGTTCCATGTGAACTCATATACTTTTATATTAGAGGAATGCAAATAATTTCTGTTGGGTGGAAAATAAATCCCCATAATTTATTATTTGGCACCCTCATTTAGTCTAAGATTGCTTATTAAACTGACTATAAATTCATAGCCTCTTAAATGCCCTTCTGACCAGTGTGGCATTGTACTGGCTCCCTTATTAATTTATGTGTTGATAAAAAGTGTTTGGCATGTGTTGATTTTATATTTTTCAAAGATGTTATTTATTTATTTATCTGTCAGAGAGAGAGCACAAGCAGGGGGAGCAGCAGGCAGAGGGAGAAGTAGGCTCCCTGCTGAGCAAGGAGCCCAAAGCAGGACTCGATCCCAGGACCCTGGGATCATGTCTTCAGTCTAAGGCAGATACTTAACCAACTAAGACACCCAGGCATCCCTATATTTAAATGGGAGTCACGACTAATAGCTTGTAGTAGTAACAATAATAAATAATCATAGCATTGCCTTATAAATGTATTATCAAAAGCAATTCCATTCTTCTCCGTCATTTGCATGATGTTCTCTTCATGATATTTAGAATGTGAAGTTTAGAAGAGCTCTGGCCCATGTGTGATTTTATAAACTACACTTAAATATTCAACTTTACAAGCTCAAAGTCTTCCAAGCCCTGGGAAAAGCAGACTCCAAGATTATTTCATAATTTTCCTTGACATGAATGAATTACCAATTATTTCCAAATGAACAAGAAGTTAAGAGATGTGGTAACGAAAAATTTAGAATCAGACATGGTGTTAATGTTTTGCCTGCAGTGGTTCTCAACCGGGGCAATTTTTACCCTCCAGAGGACACATGACAATGTCTTAAGACATGATTGGCTGCCACAACTACATGGGTGGACCACTGGCATCATGAGGGTAGAAACCCGGGTTGCTGCTAAAAATTCTACATGGTAGAAGATGGCTTAAAACGTTCATAGTGCCAGTGTTAAGAAACAGCAATCTACAGTAGCAAGGCAAAGTGAGCAGAGAAATTAGCAGGCAGAAACAATGGGGAAGATGGTTACAAATGAAATGCAATTCTCCCCAATAAAAACTATGTATGAGAATACTGTATCAGCCTAAGAAATAGTACAGCAATTACCTTTGAAACATACTATTACTTGTGATTAAGTTCAGAATTGATGTAGAACATTAAGAATAACATATTATTTTCATTTTTCATAATAACTTTGGCAAAATGGCAAATTATATGGCAATTTGATGCAAATATGGTTGCCCTTGTTTTATGGACTATGTTAACTCTCCAAAGAAATGAAATATTTCATAGATTTAATTTCCCTTTTGCTCATTTCCTACATGAATTTTGAGGCCAACTATCTGTTTTTGCCTTGGAGAATATGTGTGCTTGAATAGACCTATATATTGTATCTCCTTTCATCATCTGATATGAGAATTGAGAAGTTATTTCCACTACAGAATTATAAGCACCTTTTACCAGGGTTATCATGATAAAGCGAATCCTTCTAGAATCTTCTCTTTGAGCACAAAGAGAACCAACAAAATCCTCACCTTTCAAGAGCTACCATATTCAATTGTAAATCTTATGCACTTTTGGACATACACTGGATTTTTTAAGAATCTGTTTCAAGATTCATGAGCACATTACTTTCAAGAGGAAACAAAAGTCTTTACATCCATAAGAACACAACTTAATATCGCATAGATTCAAAATCTACAGACGTAGTTATAGGCAGAAATCAACTTCCAACCCTCAGGAAAAACCTTGCGATACATGTAAGGGGTGGGGGTGCTAACATTTTCTATGTGTTAGAAGATATTAAAGTAGGAATTCCCCAAAATCCTCACCTATAGAGAAAATGATTGATAACATTTTAGTATTTTCAGAAAAACACACCTAAACCATAGCCTGCAATTACCTTTCTCCAAACATGACCAGGATATATGGTACACGCTGGAAAAAAACAAAACAAAACAAAACAAAACAAACAAACAAACAAACAAAAAATGAACAAAGAAAAAAGAAAGAAACAAAGAAAGAAGGAAAAACACAAACTGTATTCAATGTTGAAAGTGAATTGGCATTTGAGGGAACTAAGGATTTTAGTTACTTCCCAATGGCGCATACAGCGAGACCCACAAAGCCCTTTGAAGAGGTTTTGATTTTAAATCCTGACAGGTCAAATGATAACTCCCCATTCCTTGCCTTGCCTAGGATAGGGAATCCAGTGCAGTTCATTTAATTGAGGTCTGGCAGTTTTTAGGACATCCAAAATCATCCCAAGGATAAGATTAATATACATTAATCCATGACCAGAGAAAGAAGGCCTTTTGGATCTAATGAGAAATCAGATTTCATCCAATGCTATTTCATTGTGAAGGAAAATGGCAACATTCATCTGCCAGGTCATGCCAGATACAGAGGTTTTCTGTTGCATCTGAGCAAACAGCATGCCTGAATGTAACTGAACTCTTTGAAATACACATCATAGCCCAAGCAATGCAGAATAAATTCTTCCCCTGTTGTAGGGTAGAGGATTTTCCATTTCAGGCAAAAGTCAGTTCAGAAGTAAAGCATCCGCTACTAGGAAATGTTGCATTGCAAAGTTAAAATGAGACCCAGGAAAAGTCAATTCCTATAATCTACTCTGAGTATTCTTGTCTAGTGGATTCTAAAGTCTGGAGTGCAGCCATTACACATCTCTTGTGTGTCTGTGTCACTGCTTGGCTTGAAAACACACTTATTGCAAGAGGCAATTCTTTAGAAACATTTTACACGTTGTTTTCTAAAGTAGCACATAAGTTTCCAGCAAAGATCATGTACCTTGGAAGCCATGACAACCATTACTAGGTAATAGTGGGGGATAAAATCTGCCAACCGTTCCCGGATTTTCTAAATTCATCTTCTCTTCAACACTGTGGTTTCAACTATCCTTAATTTTGAGCCACTGGAGGGGATAAAGATTTGTAGTTGTAAGAAACACTCCATTAAGAAAGGCAATCTCAGGGAAAATGTATCCATTTAGAACTTGTTTGTGAAAACTAGGTTTATAAAAGCTCTTTCTTTATAGTCAGAGACATTTTACAAGAGTTAAAATAAGAGACATTAGTTTCTAACTACATTCTTATTGAATTTACCATCCATTGCAAGTTACACTGATGATTTTTCTCAGACCTTTTTTTTTTGATTTGGTACTTTTAGGCAAGATCACTGGTGAAAGATAAAGAATAATTTCATTAAAATACTCTGTAACATGTTGAGCACTCATCAGGCCTCACAAGATCTAGTATTATTATTTGAAGGTCACACAAAGAAAATAAATTGAGAAGGGAAGACCAAGATGGCGGAGGACTAGGCACCTAAATATTATCTGTCCCCGGAGTTCAGTTAGATAGTTATCAAACCATTCTGAACACCTACAAACTCAACAGGCGATCGAAGGGAAGAAGAGCAACAATCCTAGGAATAGAAAAGCAACCATTTTCTGGAACATAGGATGTATGGGAAGTAAATACGAGGCAATATATGGGAAAAGAGACCATGGGGGGAGGGGCTGGCTCCTAGCAAGCAGTGGAGCAGCAGAGCACAAAGTCAGAACAGTAAGAAGTCTGCTCCATGGAGGGACATGGCTCCAGAGGCTAAGTGTGGGGTGGAATCCTCGTGGGGACAGTGTGGTCTCAGGACCTGCAGGGTCACAGAAAGATTGGGGGTGTCTGAGTGTGATAGAGCTACCAGGTATCAGAGTGGGGAAGCCGGCTGCAGAGATGGAGCCGAGAAGATGGCTCACAGCTTGGGGTTCCCTTAAACTGTGATCCAAGCATAGTCGGGCCACTGCTCTTCAAGCAGGGACCCCACAAGCAGCAGATATGGGAGACTCACCTTCCCCCTGGTAAGAGCAGTGGGAGTGCACAGCAGGAACCTGCTGGGTTTGGAGACTCCAAACGGGGCTGTGCACCAGAGACAGAAATGCTCGGTCACAGGCTGGGTGAGCGTGGAGTGCGGCTGGAGACCAGGAGAGGGGAGTGATTGAGCACTTTTCTCTGAGGCGCACTGAGGAGTGGGGCCCCAAGCTCTCAGCTCTTCTGGCTGGAGATTGGGAGGCTGCTGTCTTCATTTCCATCCTCCAAAGCTGTATGGAAAGCGCTCAGGGAACCAAAGGTCCTGAGAGCAAACCGGCACAGATTGTTTAGCCTGGCCCATGGCAAGGGCAGTGCAATTCCGCCTCAGACAAAGACATTTGAGAATAACAGCAATAGGCCCCTCCCTCAGAAGATCAGCAAGAATATCCAGCCAAGACCAAGTTCACCAATCAACGAGAATTGCAAAAGTTCAGAGATACAAGAATACAGTACATAGAAATCATGGCTTTTCCCCCATAATTCTTTAGTCTTGCAAAGTTAAATTTTTTTAATTTCATTTTTTTCTTATTCTATTTTTTAATTGTTCCTCTACCTGATTTTAATGTTTTTTTAACTATTTTACCAATACCTTTTAAAAAATCTCAATATTTTCATTGTTATAGTCATATTATATAATTTCACTGTATTTAGCCTTATTTTTGGTATACATATGGGTTTTTCCTTTCCTTAAAATTCTGGGATACAGTTCCTTCTAAAGATCAAAATACACCCTAAATCTAGCACATGGCTTTTTTCTGGTCTCCAGCCTGATCACATTCTTTCCTTTTTTTTTTCTTTTTTCAACCAACTTATCTTATCAATTCCTTTCTTAGAATCTTGTTAAATTTTCATTTTTACAGTCATATTCCATCCTTCATCATGTTTACTCTTATTTTTGTATATATATTTTTTTCTTTCTTCAAAATTTTGGGAGGCAGGTTCTTCTAACAGACCAAAATACACCCAAAATCAAGTGTGTGGCTCTGTTCTATTCACCAGTCTAATATATATATTTATATGTATATATATATATTTTTTCCCTTCCTTCTTTCTCCTCCTCCCCCCAGTTTGAGGTCTCTTCCAATTTAGTTAGTGTACTTTTTTGGGGGTCATTGCTACCTTTTTAGCATTTTGTTCTCTCATTCATCTATTCTTATCTGGATAAAATGACAAGGTTGGAAAACACACTTCAAAAGAAAAAAGAAAAAAAGGCAGTATGATGGCTAGGGGCCTAAGTAATACAGACATTAGTAAGATGTTAGATCTAGTGTTCAGAATGACGAATATCAAGGTGCTAGTGGGGCTCAAAAAAAGCATGGAAGATACTAGAGAAACCCTTTCTGGAGAAACAAAATTCCTTTCTGGAGAAATAAAAGAACTAAAATCTCACCAAGTTGAAATCAAAAAAGCTATTAAGGAGGTGCAATAAAAAATGGAGATTCTTACTGCTAGGATACATGAGGCAGAAGAGAGAATTAGTGATATAGAAGACCAAATTACAGAGAAAAATGAAGCTGAGAAAAAGAGAGATAAACAACTCTAGACCACAAGGGGAGACTTCAAGAGACAAGTGTTACCATAAGATGAAACAATATTAGAATAATTGGGATCCCAGAAGAAGAAGAAGAAGAAGAAGAAGAAGAAGGGTGGGCAGAAGTTATATAGGAGCAAGTTATACCAGAGAATTTCCCTACTTTGGCAAAGGAAATAAGCATCAAAATCCAGGAGGCATAGACAAACCCCCTCAAAATCAATAAAAATAGGTCCACACCCCATCATCTAATAGTAAAACTTACAAGTCTCAGTGATAAAGAGAAAATCCTGAAAGCAGCTTGGGACAAGAAGTCTGTAACATACAACAGTAGAAATATTAGATTGGAAACAGACCTATCCACAGAGACCTGGCAGGCCAGAAAGGACTGTCATGATACATTCAGAGCACTAAACGAGAAAAATAGGCAGCCAAGAATACTATATCCAGCTAGGCTGTCATTGAAAAAAGGAGAGATAAAAGGCTTCCAGGACAAACAAAAACTAAATGAATTTGCAAACACCAAACCAACCCTACAGGAAATATTGAAAGGGGGCCTCTAAGCAAAGAGAGAGCCTAGAAGTAACAGATCAGAAAGGAACAGAGACACTATACAGTAACAGTCACTTTACAGACAATACACTGGCACTAAATTAATATCTTTCAATAGTTACCCTGAATGAAAATTCCCCAATCAAAAGATACATAGTATCAGAATGGATAAAAAAATAAGACCCATCAATAAACTGTCTGCAAGAAAATCATTTTAGACCCAAATACAACTCCAGATTTAAAGTGAGGGCATAGAAAACAATTTACCATAATAATGGACATCAAAAGAAAGCTAGGGAGGCAATCCTTTTATCTGACAAATTAGATTATAAGCCAAAGACTATAGTAAGTGATGAGGAAGGACCCTATATCATACTTAAAGGGTCTTTCCAACAAGAAGATCTAACAATTTTAAAGATCTATGCCCCTAACATGGGATCAGCCAATTATATGAAACAATTAATAACAAAATCAAAGAAACACACTGAAAATAATAAAATAATAGTATGGGACTTTAACATTCCCCTCACTGAAATGGACAGATCATCTAAGCAAAAGATCAACAAGGAAATAAAGGCTTTAAATGACACACTGGAGCTGATAGACATCAAAGATACATTCAGAACATTCCATCCCAAAGCAACAGAATACACATTCTTGTCTATTGCACATAGAACATTCTCCAGAACAGATCACATCCTGAGTCACAAATTAGGTTTCAACTGGTACCAAAAGACTGGGATCATTCCCTGCACATTTTCAGACCACAATGCTCTGAAGCTGGAATTCAATCACAAGAGCAAAGTTGGAAAGAACTCAAATACATGAAGGCTAAAGAGCATCCCTCTAGAGAATGAATGGGTCAACCAGGAAATTAAAGAAGAATTGAAAAAATTCATGGAAACAAATGAAAATGAAAACACAACTGTTCAAAATCTCTGGGACACAGCAAAGGCGGTCCTGAGAGGAAAGTATATAGTGATACAAGCCTTTCTCAAGAAACAAGAAAGTGTTCAAGTACATAACCCAACCCTACAACTAAAGGAGCTGGAGAAAGAATAGCAAAGAAAGCCTAAACCCAGCAGGAGAAGAGAAATCATAAAGATCAAAGCAGAATCAATGAAATAGAAACCAAAAAACAGCAGAACAAATCAACGAAACTAGGAGCTGGTTCTTTGAAAGAATTAATAAGATTGATAAACCCCTGGCCAGACTTACCAAAAAGAAAAGAGAAAAGACACAAACTAATAAAATCATGATGAAAAGAGAGAGAAACAACCAACACCAAAGAAATACAAACATTTACAAGAACATAATATGAGCAACCATAAACCTGCAAATTTGACAACCTGGAAGAAATGGATGCATTCCTAGAGACATATAAACTACCACAACTGAACCAGGAAAAAAACAGAAAACCTGAACAAACCCATAACCAATAAGGAGATTGAAGCAGTCATCAAACATCTCCCAACAAACAAGAGTCCAGGGCCAGATGGCTTCTCAGGGGAATTCTACCAAACATTTAAAAAAGCATTAATACCTATTTTCCTAAAACTGTTCCAAAAAAATAGGAATGGAAGGAAAACTTCCGACCTCATTTTATGAGACCAGCATTACCTTGATCCCAAAACCAGACAAAGACCCCATCAAAAGGGAGAATTACAGACTAATATCCTTGATAAACACAGATGCAAAAATTCTCACCACAGTACTAACCAATAGGATCCAACAGTACATTAAAAGGATTATTCATCACGATCAAGTGGGATTTATTCCTGGGCTGCAAGGTTGGTTCAACATCCGGAAATCAATCAATGTGATACAATACATTAATAAAAGAAAGAACAAGAACTGTATGATACTCTCAATAAATGCTGAAAAAGCATTTGACAAAGTACAGCATCCTTTCTTGATCAAAACTCTTCACAGTGTAGGGATAAAGAGCACATACCTCAATAACATCAAAGCCATCTATGAAAAACCCACAGCAAATATCATTCTCAATGGGGAAAAACTGAGAGCTTTTCCCCTACGGTCAGGAACATGGCAGGGCTGTCCACTATCACCACTGTTATTCAACATAGTACTAGAAGTCCTAGCATCAGCAACCAGACAACAAAAAGAAATTTAAGGCATCCAAAGGGGCAAAGAAAAGGTCAAACTCTCACTCTTTGCAGATGTTATGATACTTTATGGGGAAAACCCAAAAGACTCCACTCCAAATCTGCTAGAACTCATACAGGAATTCAGTAAAGTATCAGGATATAAAATCAATGCACAGAAATCAGTTGCATTTCTATACACCAACAGCAAGACAGAAGAAAGAGAAATTAAGGAGTCAATCCCATTTACAATTCCACCCAAAACCACAAGGTACCTAGGAATAAACCTAACCAAAGAGGCAAAGAATCTATACTCAGGAAACTATAAAGTACTCATGATAGGAATTGAGGAAGACACAAAGAAATGGAAGAACATTCCATGCTCATGGATTGGAAAAACAAATATTGTGAAATGTCTATGCTACCTAAAGCAATCTACACATTTAATGCAATCCCTATCAAAATACCATCCATGTTTTTCAAAAAAATGAAACAAATAATTCTAAAACTTATATGGAACAAGAAAAGTCCCTGAATAGCCAGAGGAATGTAGAAAAAGAAAACCAAAGTTGGTGGCATCACAATTCCAGGGTTCAAGCTCTATTACAAACCTGTAATCATCAAGACAGAATGGTACTGCCATGAAAACAGACTCATAGATCAATGGAAAAGAATAGAGAGCCCAGAAATGGATCCTCAACTCCATGGTCAACTAATCTTCAACAAAGCAGGAAAAAAATATCCAATGGAAAAAAGACAGTCTCATCAACAAATGGTGTTGGGGAAAATTGGACAGCCACATGCAGAAGAATGAAACTGGACCATTTCCTTATACCACCCACAAAAATATCCTCAAAATGGATGAAAGACCTCAATGTGAGACAGGAATCCATCAAAATCCTTGAGGAGAACACAGGCAGCAATCTCTTCAAGCTCAGCTGCAGCAACTTCTTCCTAGCAACATCGCCAAAGGCAAGGGAAGCAAGGGCAAAAATGAACTATTGGGATTTCATCAAGATCAAAAGCTTTTGCACAGCAAAGGAAACAGTCAACAAAACCAAAAGACAACTGACACAATGAGAGAAGATATTCACAAATGACATCAGATAAAGGACTAGTATCCAAAATCTATGAAGAACTTATCAAACTCAACACCCAAAGAACAAATAATCCAATCAAGAAATGGGCAGAGGAATGAACTGACATTTCTGCAAAGAAGACATCCAAATGGCCCACAGACACATGAAAAAGTGCTCAACATCACTGGGGATCAGGGAAATAAAAATCAAAACCACAATGAGTTACCACCTCACACCAGTTAGAATGGCTACAATTAACAAGTCAGGAAATGACAGATGTTGGAGAGGATGTGGAGAAAGAGGAACCCTCCTACACTGTTGGGGAGAATGCAAGCTGGTGCAGCCACTCTGGAAAACAGCATGGAGCTTCCTCAAAAGATTGAAAATAGAGCTACCCTATGACCCAGTGGTCACACTGCTGGGTATTTACCCTAAAGATACAAATGTACTGATCCAAAGGGGCAAGTGTGCCCAAATGTTTAGAGCAGCAACTATGGAAAGAACCTAGATGCCCATCAACAGATGAATGGGTAAAGAAGATGTGGTATGTATGTGTATGTGTGTGTGTGTGTGTGCATGTGTGTATACATATATATATATATATATATATATATATATATATATATTCCATACATATATATATATGTATGGAATACTATGGGGGCATCAAAGAACCAAATACTATGGAATACTATGCAGGCATCAAAAAAACTAAGATGGAATAAGGAAACCAAAATCTTGCCATTTGCAATGAAGTGGATGGAACTAGAGGGTATTATGCTAAGTGAAACAAACCAATCAAAGAAAGACAATTATCATATGTTCTCTCTGATATGAGGAATTTGAGAGGCACAGTGGGGGGTCGTGGGGGGAAGGGAGGGAAAAAATGAAATAAGATGGGACTGGGGAGGAAGACAAACCATAATAGACTCTTAATTTTAGGAAACAAACTGAGGGTTGCTGCGGAGTTCAGTGGGGAGAGACAGGGTGGCTGGGTGATGGACATTGGGGAGGGTATGTGCTATGGTGAGTGCTGTGAATTGTGTAAGACTGATGATTCACAGACCTGTACCCCTGAAGCAAATAATACATTATTTGTTAATAAAATAAGTAAAATAATAATAATGAAAGAAAATAAACTGAATGCCTCTCTTCTGGGAAGGATGCATTGTTTCCAATGGAATTCTTCAAAGTTCCTCTTGAATTTTTGGTATATTAAATATGCATTCATAAAAATGGTACAATATCAGAGATCAGTCAGTGCAAAATATGAAGATCATACAAAGTAGGTTGTGTAAAGATAGGTCTTTAATCTTTTTTTTTAAGAGAGAGAAAAAGTGTGCATGCACAAGGCCAGAAGGAGCAGAGGGGAAGAGAAATAGAGACTCTCAAGCAGACTCTGTGCTAAGTGTGGAGCCCAACTTGGGGCTCGACCTCATGACCCTGAGATCATGACCTTAGCCTAATTCAAGAGTCAGAAGTTCAATTGACTGAGCCTCCCAGGAGCTCCAGGTCTTCAATCTTCTGATTCTACCTACAGGTCCTAGAAACGTTCTTGAACATGTTCACTAAGAATGTCTAATTTGTTAGCTGCAGCACTATTTGCAAGAGGTAAACTTGGAAATCACTCCAATATAATTAATAGGAAGACATTTAAATAGACAAAGCTTATAACTGGGAGAGTCACTGAAACACTTAGAAGACTAAATTCAGGGGTGCCTGGGTGGCTCAGTGGGTTAAGCCTCTGCCTTTGGCTCAGGTCATGATCTCAGGGTCCTAGTATCGAGCCCCACATCAGGCTCTCTGCTCAGCTGGGAGCCTGCTTCCCCCTCTCTCTCTGCCTGCCTCTCTGCCTACTTGTGATCTCTCTCTCTCTGCCACATAAATAAAATCTTAAAAAAAAAGAAGACTAAATTCACATTGAATGTACCAACATGGAAATATCTTAATACACACTAAAATGAAGTGACTAAGTGGAAAATTCTATGCACATGTGCAGATAAACTCCACATATAATATATAATATGTATATGGAGTTACATATGAATCACTCTCTAGATTTTCCTCAGTTGAAATCTTCCATTATGGAGAATGGCTTTCCCACACACTGTATTTTTCTGCATCTCCCAAAGGCCAGGGTCATTCTCTAATTGTTAAGAACCTGTGAATATCTCCATCACAGATAAAGGAAAGGTGAGAGAGGACAAGCCTATTCTTCCTGCTCTATAAAAATCCATGTGAACTATGGCTTTTGATGCACAGATATTTGTTAGTGGGAGAATTAAAAATTAAAATAACCTAGTAGGTACTAAGAAGGCTGGAGCAGGGTGGGGGTGGAGTGAAGCCTATGTGGCTCGGTCAGTTAAGCATCTGCCTTTGGCTCTGGTGATGATCTCCAAGTCATGGGATTGAGCCCCATGTCAGGCTCCCTGCTCAAAGGAGAGTCTGCTTCTCCCTTTTGCTCTACTGCTCCCCCTGCTTATGCGCTCACACTCTTTTTTTCCCCTCTCTCTGTGTCAAATAAATAAATAAATAAAATCTTTAAAAAAGAAAAAAAAGGAAGGGTCAGTACTTGAAAGCCAGACCACAAGGTTTTATCCAATTGTTAAAGCAGAGGCGATAAATAGAACTTTGAACCTCCTTGCAGGCCAAATCAAAAAGTTACATACATTCCCAGCATATATATAATAAAACAAGACAACTCACGATAAAAGAATGTCTTAAGATCATGGAGAAGTATTTTTTGTGGATTTTCATAGGAAGGACACAGTTAGGGTCCAAATAAGCTGATTTATAAATGTCTGACTTACTTTACTAATATGATTAAGGGCCTCAAAATCAATTTATATAATTAGGGGTTTGAAAAAATTGGGAGACAGGTTTTGAGTTTGTGTTCTCTGATAAGACATTAAGTATATAACGGCATGCACAAACTGAAAGTGAAAGGATAGAGAAAAATATTTCATGCAGAACAGAGGAGAAACAGCAATACTCTTACCAGACAACATTAACTTTAAAACAAAGACTGTTGACAAAGAAAGGCATTACATAATGATAAAGGGTCAATCCAACAAGAGGGCAAACATTCATAAATATTTATGCACCCAACATAGGAGCACCTAAATATATAAAGCAAATACTAACAGACATAAAGAGAGAAGTTGACAGTAACACAATAATAGTAGGAGACCTGAATACCTGATTCACATCAACAGAAGATCAAGCAGACAGAAAATCAATAAGGAAACACTGGCCTTTAATGACACATTAGAGCAGATGGTCTTCACAGTTATAGGCAGAACATGTTACCTAAAACCAGCAGAATACATATTCTTTGCAAGTTGCACATGGAACATTCTCCAGGAGAGAACACATGTTAGGCCACAAACAAGTCTCAATAAACTGAGAACACTGAAATCCTACCAAGCATGTTTTCTGACCACAATAGTGCAAACCTGGACATCAATTACAAGGAGAAAATTGGAATAAACACAAATACATGCAGGTAAATCAACGTCAACAAATCAAAGGAGAAATTTTAAAAATGCCCTGAGACATAGAAAAATTGAAACACAATTTTCGAAAATCTATGGACACAGCAAAAGCAGTTCTAAGAGGGAAGTTCATAGCAATACAAGCTTACTCCAGGAAACAAGAATAATCCCAATAAAACAACCTTACATGTAAAGGAACTAAGGAAAGAATGAAGAAAGCCCAAAAGTAGTAGGAAAAGGAAATAAAGATCATAGCAGAGGGGTGCCTGGCTGGCTCAGTCAGTCAAGTGTCGGATTCTTGGTTTTCATGCAGGTCATGATCTCAGGGTCGTAGGATCAAGCCCTGGGTAGAGCTCTATGCTCAATGTGGAGTCTGCTTGAGATTCTCTGTCTCCCTCTAGCCTGTCCCCCAACTCACACTACTCTCTCTCTCAAATAGCTAAAGAAATAAAATCTTTAAAAAATGACCATAGCAAAATAAATGAAATGGAGAGTAAAAAAATAGAAAAGATCAATAAAACTAAAAGCAGGTTCACTGAAAAGACAAATACAATCACTAAACCTCTAGCCAGACTCATCAAGGAAAAAAAAAAGGGGCCCAAATAAAATCAGAAATGAAATGGAAGTTACAACAGACACTAAAGACATAAAAGGAATTTTCAGAGGCTACTACAATTATATATCAACAACTTGGAAAATCCTGAAGAAATCAATAAATCCCTGGAAACTGAGTCATGAAGAAACAGAGAATCAAGTTGAATCAGTAATTTTAAAAATTCCCAACAGACAAAAGTCCAGGACCACATGGCTTCACAGGTGAATTCTACCAAACATTTAAAGAGATAATACCGATCCTTCTCAAATTATTACAAAAAAGCTGAAGAGGAAGTAATGCTTCCAAATTCTTTCTATGAGGTTAGCATTATGTTGATATCAAAACCAAAGATACCCCCCCACACACACCCACACACATTACAGGCCAATATTCCTGAGGAATGTAGATTCAAAACTGCCCAACAAAATATCAGCAAACTGAATTCGACAATGTATTGAAAGGATCATACACTATAATCAAGTGGGATTTATTCCAGGGATACAAGAATGGTTCAACATCCACAAATCAATCAACATGATATACCACATTAACAAAATGAAGGGAAAAAAGACCCATATGATCATCTCAATAAATGCAGAGAAAGCAGTTCACAAAATTCTACAACTATTTATGAGGAAAAAAAATCTCAACAAAGTGAATATAGAGGCAACATACCTCAACATAATAAAGTCCATGTATGACAAAGCCACGGGTAACATCACCCTCGATGGTGAAAAACCAAAAGCTTTTCCTCCAAGATCAGGCTCCTCTCCACAGAATACAAAGAAGTTACAAATAAAACCTGTAAATGTTTTAGGTTGTCCTCAACAAAGTTTACTGAAAGAGAATCTAACAAGGGCAAGCTGAAATGACTAAGGTCTACTTCTCATAAGGAGTATTAGCCTGAGAAATGGAGGCTTATGATTTCTCAAGGATGGAGCTGCCTCAGTAATTAAAAGAAATGCTCAATTAACTTGAGGTTTTCATTTTAAGAGGATAAAGAAGTATCTTTTAGACAAAAATAGCCCATCTTGAAGTATATGATTAAGGACAAGGGGCTTTCCCTATTATAAGACTCTATTAAGTCAGGGCACTGGCACAAAGAAAGAGAAACAGGCCTTTGAAGCTTAATATAGAACTTATAATCAGGCTTGTGTATATGTGGAAACACTGGGTGTGTGTGTGTGTGTGTGTGTGTGCATGCATGCGTACACACGTATGCCTATTTTGCATTTATAATGCCACCTAGTTTATGTGTGTATCTAAAAACTGGGAAAAAAACAAAAGGCCATCAACAAATGACCATACATCAAGGAATCGCCATACAATGGCATAATAGCAATAAAGGTTACATACGACTAATATTTGCAACAGCGTCAATCTCAAAAATCACTATCTTGTTGAAAGAACCCAAGCAAGAAAGTCCATACTCTATGATTCCATGTATATACAATTCTCTAGCATGCAAATTAATCTGTAGCAATGGAAAGACGGTGGCTTGTTGCTTGGGGATTGGGGTCAAGTGTGGGGATTGCAGTGAGCAGGAGGAAAATTTTCAGGATAAATATTCATTACCTTGACTATGGTGGTGGTTTCTCAGGTGAATATATAACTTAAAAGAAGTCAACATGTACAGTACATTTTGACACATTTTGTACTCCAATTATACCTTGCTATTGTTTTATGAGAAAGGTCTGGTTCAAAGAGAAGAGGTTCAAAATATTGTAGAAGGTATCCTAATTATTATTAGTTTGATGGCAAGCTGGAATGGGTTACAAAGGACAAGTAGAAGTTATTGGCCTGGAATAAAATAACAGGAGAGGAGAAGAGAACGCATGTATTCACAGTCTCAACTTGTCACTTCTATTTGACCCAAAGTTGGCAAAGTTACCTGCTCAGAGAGAGAGGGGGAGAAGAGGAGTTAAAAAAAATCAACCATGTATTATGCTCAGGAATTGAGGGTGTCAAGGGTATGGACAGGGCACAGCAGAGATTACTTATTTCTATTCCAAAATGTCTAGGATCTCAGTAGTTATCTTGAAAAAGAGAGAGACAGAGAGACAGACAGAGAGAGAGGTAACTCAATGACCAGGACGTGAAATCATCTGAAGGTTCACCCTGTCACACGTCTGGAGACGGATTCTGCCTGTCGTGAGGATCCCAGCCGAGGCTATTGGCTGGGATATCTACAGGTATCCTGGAGGCTTTCCAGAAGGCTAATGGGACTTCCTCGCCACACAGTATGTGGTCCCAGACCAGAAAAAAAAGTCTCCCAAGAGAACCAGGTGGGAACTGTACCACCTTTTACGACCTACTTGAAAGCTACTGCTTTAATAACATGCCTGCCCAAATTCAAAAAGAGGCGGCATAGACCTCACCGCTCTGAGGGAAGGAATTGTGAAGTCCCATTGTTCAACCAGCAGGCGGGATATGGTGGCGGCCATCTTTGGAAACGTCTGATTGGCTACACAAAGTTTGGAAAAAGCCCTTATAGGTGGGGAGCACGTAGTAGGGAGTTACATACTGCCAAGCTGCATCTAAGACCCTCCTGAGGTTAGTGATATCTAAATATGTTAGCACCATCCTGCTCTGGTGTGACTTTCCCTGGCAGTTGTCAGTTGCCATGGAATAAACACCAAGAAAGCAAAGAGCAGGGCTCATCAGGAGCAAGGGTTTGCCTGATGTGAAAGACAAAAGGGGAAAGAGAATTTGGGAATCCTGTCACAGAATTAAGATGGGTAAGGAGAAACATCTTTGAAAACGTAGGATTAACAGCTAATGTGACAATACACAAATTGCTTATTCTTATCAACTGGCAAAATGAGTAAGAAAAAAAAAAAAACACATTGATGAGAATCAAAGCAAGTATAGAACTAGGAGCAATAGCACAAAGCCTGAAGCCAGGCTACTTGTGTTTGCACCCGCCCCTTACCCCTTACTTGCTTTGTAGCTCTAAGCATGGTAGATTTTTTTGTGCCTCAATTTTCTCATCTGTAAGATGGGATAATAACACCTTCCTCGCGGAATCATTAGGCATATCAAGTTTCTTATTACACACAAAGCCCTTAAAACAATACCTGACATATAATAAACACAAAATAAGGGCATTGTTAGTATTAGAAAAGGCCAAAATAATTCTAGGTATATAACAGCTTCATTAAATGCCTTCCGTAATCACACTCTTTGAATTGGCTATAGAACTGACACTTAATAATAGAGAAAGCTGAATTATTCTCAATTTATAAGACCCTTGCACGGCCAAGTTTAAATACAGCATTGAGGTCTATGCTACCTCTCTTTGAATTTGGGCAGTTTAGGTATGTACCCATCTTAGGGACTCATTCCTAGCCACAGAATTCCAGTTTTTGTGCACTCAGCGCCCTTTCTTAGGATTTGTTGCACTTGACTTTTCTTGGAGGCAATATCATGATTGTCAGATAACCTGAATTTGGTAAATTTCCAAGGCTGCTGCTTCTTTAATCCATTCCAGTCTCATGTCACCTCAAGACTGCCCAAAGTTTAGAATCCAATAGTCTGGATTATCCTTGTCAGCATCCACAAGGAAAGGATGTGGTCAGTTGAGCTTACCAGTAATTGTTTAATGAGAAAAACCATAGCACTTAATTTTTTTTATTTAATTTTATTTTTTCAGTGTTCCAAGATTCACTGTTTATCACCATATAGGACTTAATTTTGATGTTAAATCTAAATGGTTTATGATGAAGGTAACAAGAAATCATCTTAATCCAGTTAAAGGATGCATTAGTTCCTAATACTGCATGGTGCAAGTACTCTTTATGCTAATTTTTGACTCAACCCCTGTCCCAGTGATGCACATTAAAAACATTTCCTGACCGAATCTGATGTGGGGGGCCACTAATTTGTTCTAAATATCTCCTATTTTTTTTAAGTTGGATCTATTATGTAACATTTCTCAGGAAAGTAATGTGCAGGTATCCTTTTCAACATTTCTATAATCCCTCCTGTAAGATATAGTTCAATTCATTGGAAACTGGCAACTCATTTATTCTGAGCATCAGGTTTATTCCATGAGTTTCAATAAAGATGACAGACGCTCTCCACCTTGAATAATGAAACACCAGCTGCTCCCAATATTCTGCACCCCAAATGAGGTAAAACATACTAAAAATGAGGGACAGAAAACTTGTTAGTTTCCAGTTAATTTCCCAGCAACAGAATGATACCATGTCTTCTGACCATGTCAGTAACTACAATTTACTGACCACTTAAATATTTGTAAAGCTCTTCATATGCTTCTTCACCAATGACCTACACATGGGAATCCCTTAGCCACGCTAAACTGTGTGTAGGAAAGAACACATATCTTGTCTACCCATGTTGCTAAGGCCACCAGGGAAGGCAAGAAGCCACAAATTCCTCAACATCCTTGTTGAAGGTGAGAAGACCATGAAAGCAGTAAATAGTGAAGCCCACACAAAACAGACATGAAAGCAACACGTAAAAATATGCCCTAGGGCAAAACACTGTATTTCCAGATACACGAAAAGTAAGAATATAGCTATAATATGATCAGTCATCATAATGTAGCTAAAGAAATTCTATGACATACAGAAGGAGCGCTAATGCAGAGATATCATGCTTGAATGAGAACACAGGAAGTACAGAGCCATGACCCGCTCATAGGAGCCTGGTTTAGGAAACATCTTGTGTAGCAAGCAACCCAAAAGAGCAACTTTTAGTGACCCAGAAAAATGTCTACAATAGACAAGGCTGATTTATACACACCACCTGGATGACAGTCCTATGTCTCTCTGGAAATAGGTAAATTGGTATTTTCCAGCATTTCTGGAAACAGGTCTTTGCAGTTTGCTTGCAGAATCAGATTTCTAAGCCTACAGTGTGGGTAACACAATCAGTCCAGAGATCTCAGTCAGCCCTGCCGACGATCCATTGTACCATCCTCACCACTGCAGACCTTTATCTTGCCAGAGCCCTAAAACAGCTTCAGTGTCAAACCTCACAATATGGATTATAAAATCCAAAAGCTGTTTCTGTGGTCGCCAACATCTCCTTGGCGGACTCCTCTTTCCCTTCATGTGCCGTAATAGTGATATTCCTAAGGGTCTTCCCTTGTTCTCTTATCTTCTGATGCTTCTGTCCCCTAGATTACCCAACTCCCTTAACCCGGTAATCTTGGTGTCATCCAGAATCCTAACAGGAAACAGATGGCACATTCTAAGTGGGGCAAACCATGAAGAGTTTATCTAAAAAGAAGCTATTGACCAAGAAGTGGACAGGATAGGAAGGATCTTGATGTATAGTGCAGTAAGCCAGGGCAGAGCAAAGAAGGAACAATCACCATCCTCAGACTGAAAGGAACTAAGAGTGTAATGGCTGGTACTGTAGAGAAGGTTGTGTAGAGATGGTCACCTTGAGAGAAGAAGTGACCTTCTATTGAGGGACACAATCAGATCTAAGCAATCTCCAAGGGAAGGATAAAGGGAAATAAACAAACAAACAAACATGACCTCACTCTCCCATTGGCTCCCACTGATCTTCTGGGGATCGCTGGAGAAATTCTCCATGGGTTAGTTCATATTTCCACACATCTTGAGAGCAGAGGCTCTGACTGCCTTTGTTACAGACTACTTTCCCAAGGACGTTGGTATAGCGCACAGTCTTGGAAGATAAAGATTGTGTTTCCCTCCAGAGTCAAGGGCAGGCATGCTTATTGCCCATTATAAAAGACTCAGGTTCTCTAAGCTCATGGGTCTCCTCTGAAGGTGCCACTGGCTTTTTTCACATTGTCTAATGGATACATTAGGGTTTGGGGAACGGACACAGTAAAATCTTGATACCCTAGCTACCACTATCGCTGTAAGTGATACAGTTTTTTACTGACCAGGGTTCCAGTGTCTTCTTAGCCTCTGTGGTGAGCTGACTTGTTTGCTCATAAGGTAAAATCTCCAGCCCTTCATAGTTCTTGACAGAGCAGAGGACATTATGGGCAGAACCTAATGTGAAGTCAGAGGGCAGAGCTATCATCTGATTGATAGCCTTCTGAAGCAAAAACAGAGCAGAGCAGTACATTTGAAGGGACAAGAGAAATGTACCTGTCACATCACCTAAACACTATTAACTGTCAAATCTGTATTCCACGCCTGATAGGATATATCCTGAGCTTCTGACTCATATGCCTAGTTACTTACTGGCTGTCCCATGGGCATCCAACTCCCAATGTTTCCAACTCCATGGAATGACACCATCATCTATCTGTCCAGTTGTCTAGCCTATGTTTTATTCTTTTTTTTTTAATTTTTTTATTTATTTGTCAGAGAGGGAGAGAGAGAGAGTGAGCACAGGCAGACAGAGTGGCAGGCAGAGGCAGAGGGAGAAGCAGGCTCCCTGCCAAGCAAGGAGCCCGATGTGGGACTCGATCCCAGGACGCTGGGATCATGACCTGAGCCGAAGGCAGCCGCTTAACCAACTGAGCCACCCAGGTGTCCCTAACCTATGTTTTATTCTTGACTCCTCCTTCTCCCCCCAAATCTCATAGTGTCAAGATGAGTTCACATGTAGTCTGTTCCTTGCTCTTCATCTCTATGACCACCACCTGCCAAGACAACACCATCTCCCCGTTGGAAGACATATCAACCTCCCTACACTTTTTCTTCAGTTTCTTTCATGAGCGTTCTATAGTTTTCTGAGTAAAAATCCTTTGCCTCTTTGGTTAGGTTTATTCCTAGATATTTTATGGTTTGGGGTGCAATTGTAAATGGGATTAACTCCTTAATTTCTCTTTCTTCTGTCTCATTGTTGGTGTGCAGAAATGCAACTGATTTCCGTGCATTGATTTTATATCCTGCCACATTGCTGAATTCCTGTATGAGTTCTACCAATTTGGGGTGGAGTCTGGAGTCTTTAGGGTTTTCCACATAGAGTATCTGTGACCTGCAAAGAGAGAGTGTTTGACTTCTTTTTTGCTGATTCTGATGCCTTTTATTTCTTTCTGTTGTCTGATTGCTTTTGCTAGGACTTTTAATACTGTGTTGAACATCAGTGGTGATAGTGGACAGCCTTACCATGTTCCTGACCTTAGGGGAAAAGCTCTCAGGTTTTCCCCATTGAGAATGATATTCTCCTTATACTTTTTGTCTCATCCTGACTAGCTCCCTTTGAGCTCTCTCAATATTTTAGCCAGTTCCTCCTACTGGTCCTGATCCCACCCTTGACATGTCTTTTATACATGCGGACATCTTTTCTAGGAACATGGTTTTCCTCCCCCTCTTTGTGTGGGTAACTCCTGTTCATCCTTCAGATCTCTGTTCAAGTGTTTCTTCCATAGAGTTACCTCCCCAAACCCCTCAGTTCAGCCATGTTTGTTCTCTATGAGGGTAAAAAATCAGTGTGCTCTTGTCCACCATGATAATGCCAGCTCCAAGCACAAGACCTCCCCAGAGTCAGCTCCAGTACAGATATGTCCCATTGATGAGTACAATGAAACACAGTGGCCTGGGTCACAGTCAGATAAAGTACCCCTCAAATATGCCTCTTCTGTCAGTGCCCACTAGAACAATAAAACATTTCCATGTGCAAGTAACTCACCTAACATCATGTTGGCTCAGAGGATCTCTCTGTGAGCTGCTGGGAAATTTTTAGCAAAATGGGAAAATAATCAAAGAAATATTTTCAAGATGTGTCAAGTATAGATAAAATAACTTTTAAGAGTTTATTGTGCTGAAGTGAAGATTTGCTATCCAAATATTTTTCATGATCTTCTTGACATTTTTTGAAACCTAAAACATCACTTTAGGAAAAAACAGGTGACATCTTCCCCTAGAGCAATTTGAACCTAAATTAATGTAGCAGAAACAAAAATGGTAATTAAAACTATAACTGAGACATTTTCATTCTATTCCAAAGTATTTATTCTCATCCACAACATCTGAGTTTTGACTTCCTAGTTTTAATATCTTTCTTTATATTTAAAAAGAAATGAAAGAAATGCATGAAATGAACAGGGGCTGACTCCACTGAGTAAGAACACAATATAACTTATCTGTCACTATCTCAGTGCTGTGAGAACAAGAACAGTTTCATTTCCTTGCTGTTATCTACAAAGGTACAGTGTTAGCATTGCATGAACACAAATATTGGTATTTTCACTCCCTTTTTAATTGAGAAAGGTGATAATGAGCATAATCCCTTTAGTACAATGCAGAGTTGGTATTTTTGTTTTTTTTTTTTTTTTCCTGGACAGTCCACCAATTCCAAAGCCAAACACCGGAGTAAGGTATCAGAAAACACATCTTTCCACCTTTCTTCAAATTTTCAGTTCTTGGTCAGCCAGACCCACAAGGTGATGACCTTAAGATAACTTGGCGACCAGATGAGAAGCAAACAAACCAACAAAATTCCATGAAGCTTTTTATTTTGAGGAGGGGGCATTCATAGTTCTTCTTATGCTTAGTGTTATTGGGCTAGGAGTATCTTAACTGACAAATTTTTATTTTCAGGACATGTCTCTCTTTTAAACATTGTTCTTTGTTGCAACTGAAGGTGTTAGGGAGAACAAGGGCAGATCAGAAACACCAAATCTCCAACTGATTTTCTTGACATTTCTCTTCACAACCCTTTTCCTGCCTCAGTAGTGAGGGAAGGGGCTCTGGAGTGGCTGAACAGTGTAATAAAGATACAGTGGATTAAAGGAAGTGAGTTTTGTTCCTGATCTGTTACCATATAATCTTTAACTCAGTTTCTAATTTTTTTTTTTAAGACAAAAATGTGGGGCATCTGGGTGGCTCAACGGGTTAAAGCCTCTGCCTTCGGCTCAGGTCATGATCTCAGGGTCCTGGGATCGAGCCCCACATCAGGCTCTCTGCTTAGCAGGGAGCCTGCTTCCTCCTCTCTCTCTGCCTGCCTCTCTGCCTACTTGTGATCTCTCTCTCTCTAATAAATAAATGAAATCTTAAAAAAGAATAAAAGACAAAAATGTGTGACAAGATGAACTCTAAGTTCCCTTAAGCTCTGTGATTTCTATTGTGCCAAAGAGATAGCCTAAATAAATAAAAAACAAATAAATAAAACCACTTCTTTCTCAAGTGGAACTTAGAACTGTTTTTACCCCCTCAAGGTTTATCACTGATATTTGGCTTTTAAAAAATAATGAGGATGATGGTAGCTTTTTGCAACAGACTAATAGGTAGGAATTTAAAAAAAAAAAAACATGTTTTGTTTTATTTCTTCATATGTAAACATAAAAAAAGCAAAAATTCTCAATGCTCATAAGCAAACATCAGCCTACAGCAGGAGTTATTTGTGTAATGATTTGCTTGCTTGAGTCATTTTGCTTGTATCAAACTAGAAATTTACACTGTGATCAAAGTAGGAATTTCTCCCTAATATTTAGGTGGTAAGTACCAAGTGCATTTATACAAATGTTCACAAATATTTGAATCAAATTACTCAAAGCATCTTTCAGGGATTAAGTATTCCACATTTAATAATTCCACATTTAAATAATTCCACAATTACTTTTTTTGAGATTTTATTTATTTATTTCACAGAGAAAGACACAGAGAGAGGAAACACAAGCAGGGGAAGCAGGAGAGGGAGAAGCAGGCTTCCCACTGAGCAGGGAGCCAGATGTGGGGCTTGATCCTAGGACCCTGGGATCACGACCTGAGCTGAAGGCAGAGGCTTAACAACTGAGCCACCGAGGTGCCCCTAGACATTACTTTCATACCAAGTACGAATAAACAGCTCAGAAAGAATATGTGGTAGAGTATGGAAAGCAACATGACTACCTGAAAATAAACCTCATTCTGTATCCCAACAAACCTCCAAATTTTACTCTCCAGATCTCTTTACAATTATAAAAATCAGTGAAGATCCCAGGAAAGCCTCTGTCTCTGTGGGCTGTATCTACCATCATTTACCATATAAGAAACTAAAACTGAGCAGTCTTTTAGATATGCATGCATTAATTAGTTTTAAAATAACAATAAGAAAACATATCGGAAAGCAGATAACGTATTTATATGAAAAATAATATTGTAAAACAAAAAAAAAATACAATAAGAGGGACACTGTTTCACATGTTTTGCCAATCTCTTTATATCTAGTTTAACAGGAAACAACCGTACTTTTCTGTGTGCTTCTGCATTTGGTCCATTGAGATATGTTGCTTTGGTTGAAACATATGGGAAAAAAATCTGGTCTGGTCCAGATAGGTTGTTGGAAAGCAGGAGTATTTTGACTTTTCATTCATTTGTGAATATTCTACATAAACTCTATGAACGAATCTAAAACAAAGTTTATGATAATTTGTTAGATTTTAAAAAGCAACTCATTGATCAATATATAGAACAACTTTTGATTTTTGAAAAATAAATATCTGGGGGACCTGGGTGGCTCAGTTGGTAGAGCATCTGCCTTCTACTCAGGTCGTGATCCCAGGGTCCTAGGTGGGGCTCCCTGCTCGGCGGGGAGTCTGCTTCTTCCTCTCCCTCTGCTGCTCCCCCTCCTTGTGCTCTGTCTGGCTCACTCTCTCTCTCAAATAAATATTTTAAAAACACTATTTAAAAAATAAATCAATGTTCAAGTGTATATATGAATGTGTAAATATGGCCCCAGAATCATAGGGAAAAGGTCCTGAAAAATAAATATTATAGGGATGCCTGGGTGGCTCAGTTGGTTAGGTAGCTGCCTTCGGCTCAGGTCATGATCCCAGCGTCCTGGGATCGAGTCCCACATCGGGCTCCTTGCTCGGCAGGGAGCCTGCTTCTCCCTCTGCCTCTGCCTGACACTCTGTCTGCCTGTGCTCGCTCTCTCTCTCTCTCTCTCTGACAAATAAATAAAATCTTAAAAAAAATAAATAAATAAATACCATATTACTATTAACTTCTATAATACCCATCATATATTATTATGTAATATATATTATATATGAAAATTACTTATTATGTTATTAGGATAGTATCTATTTAATCTCTATGATAACTTGGGCAGGGGAAGAAAGGGGGTCCCCACAAGAATGACACGTGAATTATGGATACATTTTACTTTCTTGTGGGGAATCTGTGTGCCAGTGTGTATGTACCTTTGTTTTTCACATTAAAAAAAGGGTGGGGAGGGAGCGGGTTGGAGAGGAAGCCAGACCAATTTTCAGACTTTTGAGTCACACCTAATACCAAAAGACCACAGAAAATTTACAAAGTCTGAGTAAACATGGTTTTTCTCAAAATTCTATCTCTATCAAATCACTTACTAATATTTGAAAAGAACACAAAGTTCTCAGATAAGCAAAGTACAGACAAACAAAGAAGAAACGCTATCCACATGTACTTTAAGCTGCTGTCTAACCTGGTTAGAGAGGAAATTCCAAATTAGGATGACAAAAATAGATAGGTGGCCACATAAAAGGATTTATTACTGAACACACTGTTCTCTACTACAGGATGTTGTACATTTCAAGTAATATTAGAGCAGTCCAGTTACTCGAGTTAAGCATATACAATAGGTACTGGGGCAGGTAGAACTTCTAGTGTTGACCCTAAGGTACATATTTCCTTGGCTTTTGGAACTCTCTGCACCACTAGTCTGTCAGGAAGAGTAACCAGAAGTCAACTAAAAACCCTTCCAAAAGTGAAAGTTCATTAAGGAAAAATCTAGAAACAAAACTGAAAATCATGAGCCTCTGACCCATATTCTCACTCCACCTTTCCTTTGTCCTCATCTATGTAACCTTCCTTCTCCTTCCCCTCTTCTTCTTCCCTCCTTTACAGATGCCAAAGTTCCATCCCAAAAAATCTGCTTCACCAGACTGAATGAAACTTGGCTCTTATTCATTAAAGTTTCTCATTCAGGTTTGATAACATGGAGACTGTTCTAAATGGAGGTTATTTTGGATGAGGAGATCAGGTTAATAATAATATTATTATCTATTCATGTAAAAACCTACAACCCATATCTAGCTCCAAGGAGAAACAGATATGGATTTTCCATTTGGTAACTAAGCCTATGATCTCCATTCCATTGAAAGAGGAGCACATACAACTTTAAGGAAATTTTAGTTTCTGACTCTTGATAAAAAAAAAGTATAGAACCATATAACTCATTCATCTACTCAAAAATACTTATTGAACACCTCTAGGTCCCAAACACTGTGCTGGATGGTGGAGGGAGGACGGTGCATAAAGTAGACAGATACCATGTCCTCTTAGAACTAAGACTCTTTCTTTTTGTTGTAGATAAAATATTAACTAACTCAGGACAACAAATACACTTACAGAATAGTCTCTTGAGAAACAAAATACATTAACACATTTCTTTGAACAAATGTAACAAGAATACTCATTGGATTTACTGTCAGCCTGTTTTCTGACCCCCAAAATGCAGAATTTCAACAGTTGATCTAAAATTTTCTACATGTTTGAAAAATATTAATGTTTTAGCTATAAATTTAAATATTAATGTGATAAAAGATATTAATGTAAAGAGAGAGTAATGCACATTTTGGCCACGTGGGCAACATCTATGATAGAAGTAGGAAGTTAATATATTTTCCTAAAATTCTGTTCTTTGGAATGTTAAATATAACATTTAACTTAGTTCCATCTAAAATATTTTAAAATGTTTCCACACGCTCTTTATAGCAATGTACTTAAAAACAATAAACTTTGGTGTATTGTCATTGTCATTACTCATCCTATGGTTTTCTCTAAATTTTTCTTCCAATATTTCCATTTTCCTGATATGCGACACCATGATGTTTCTTTACCACTATGCAGTGGAATCCATGCCTCCCAGAACTTGCCTCTTTGGCATAAGGATTCTTTTGAGCTGAAAGCAATCAAGACCAGCAGACTCAGGAAAAGCTTTTTACTTTCCCCTCAAATGCCTAAAATAAAGGGGACTTGTCCAGAAAGAAAGCTATTACCTTACCAGAGATAATTTTTTTTTTAACGTAAAAGACTGAATCTGCACATCGGAGCAACATCTGATGACCAAAAAACTTCATCTTCTCCTCTCATCTTCCTGTGAACAGCCTCCCCCACTCTGAAGTCTAGACCCTATATTTTTCCTATATTTGCCTCAACTACCTGGCTGCCTTTGAGTCTCCTATCTTTTGAGGGGCTAGAGAAGAGGTAAAATTATTTTTCCTTCCCTATACCCATTTACCCAAACAATTCCTGTTTAATTCATTTTATCTTTCCTCATAAATCATTGTGCCAGCTCCTTATAATTCTTGTTGGTTTTTTCCAATTCCTTCTAGATTTCTGGGGCTAATAAAGTGGTCAGTACTTAGCCTGTTGCATTTTTTTAAGACTTAGGTAAGAATTATGACCACCCTGTCCTATGTCATGTTGTTTCTGTCTAGAAGATAAACTATCCTGTCTAAGCTGCATGGTGCTATGTTAAGTTTTTGTAATTTAATCTAACTCTTGGGTCTTTGGGGGCAGCTTTCTCACACAGGATAACATCTGTGTGATTGGTTTACTTCAAGTCACCACAAATCATGATGATGTATCCTGTGTCTCTGTATCTGTTCCCCTCTCTGATGCGTGCATGAAGGACTTCCAAGTACTTAGGGAACAGGGAAATAAGGAACAAACATCATGGACCCTTTACTGTAAAAGAACTGCCATAGTCTTTTTCTAAGAAATATTTTGGACATACACTTACAAGCTTGGGGTGGATCAGCTATTAGTTATTTTCTAGAATAGTGTACTGCAATACCCATTGACTCTATTCTCTTCCCTATTATGTCAACAGAAACAGGTGAACATCATGGTCCATGCCTGTTAAGAGCCAATGATTCAACTGCAGGGGGAAAACTATTGAATGCACAGCCTAATATAATATTGGTTCTACTATTAATTCATTGCCTATCTTGAGTCCGGTGCCATACAAGATATATGGCATGAGGATAAAAAATTTGTTTCTGTTGACAAGGAATAGTGGGAAAGATAAGGTGAAATGGTAGTGAACTGTGAGCACACACTCAAAGTCTCGGAGTCAAAGGTGGCTTTCATGCTTTTTAGCTGTTTGACTTTGAACAAGATCTGGAACAAGAACAAGTTTCTTCCTTGGAGGCTTAGAAAACATGGAAAGCTAAACTGAAATTCCTCCCATTTACTACAATCTACTTAAGGTTAATGCTTCCCATCATTAAGTGATTTACATGAATTACCTTATTTACTCATGATTTGCCTTGCAAAACAAGGGAGGCTCACAGACCTGAAGTCGCACAGTAAGGAAACAGTAGACATGGGATTGGGACATAGTTTTATCTCCAATTTTAGGCTGTTTCCTTCTGTTTTTCATTAAGTTTGTTTTAATCAATGATACACTTACACAGAGATTTATACATCACTTTGTTCAAAGGGTTTAATGTGAAAACCATTGTCTTTAGAGGTCTACCTTCCACCATTCCCAATCCCTGGAGTTGGCTGCCTAGAAGTCTTTGAGGTATCTCTCTTTTGGCATTTACCTCTGCATCAATAAATAATCATGTTTACGGCGCACTACTTGATTGGGGTGGACAGGAAGGGGCAGCAAGGGGGTTAGAGATTAACTGTTGTTTTTCACAATGAAAGACGAGACTCACCATTTCTATACTTCCAACACTTCCACACCAATCCATTTTTCCCTCCCCTACCATCCTCCCCAAATAGTAATACACTCTATTCAGCATTTATGTCATCATGACTATTTAATATTTGTGTCTTCATATACTTTTAAAAAGATTTTATTTATTTATTTGAGAGAGAGAACACCATGGAGAGAGCATGAACAAGGGGAGCAGCAGAGGGAGAAGCAGATTCCCTGCTGACAGGAGCCTGATGTAGGGCTGGATCCCAGGGCTCTGAGATCATGACCTGAGCCAAAGGCAGACACTTAATCCAGTGAGCCACCCATGCGTGCCATATGTCCTCGTATACTTTATGTTCTTTTTGCAAAACCTTCTTGTTTTCTTCAGATTTAATACTGTTCTTGTTACCCACGTACTTAACATTACTGTGTTTCCACTCCTCTCTGGTTCTCTAAATCTCTCAATGTAACCAAATATGCCAGGTATTCTTTTTGTCATTTTCTTCTGTTTGAGACATTGCTCCCAGAGCTTTCTGGCCTGTTCCACTCCAAAATGGTGACCCTCCATGCTGACCACCAACCGGCATCCTATGTACTCATCTCTTCCTGGAGTTGGATTCCTTATTCCTCAAATCCCATGAATTGCCCTTCCTTCATGTATTCTCTTATTTTAGTGAAGAAACTCCCCTGTGGATTCCCAAGAAGGGAACTCTTAGGAGTTAAAATGTTTTAAGGTTTTTGGTTTTCTTTTTAAGATTTTTATTTATTTATTTGATGGAGAGAGAGATCACAAGTAGGCAGAGAGGAAGGCAAAGGAGGGGGGAAAGCAGGCTCCCCACTGAGCAAAGAGCCTGATGTGGGGCTCGATCCTAGGACCCTGAGATCATGACCTGAGCCAAAGGCAGAGGCTTAACCCACTGAGCTACCCAGGTGCCCCTTAAGGTTTTGAATGTCTGAAAATGTTCTAATCTTTCACACTCAACTGATAGTTTTGCTGGGTATACAATTTTTGGTTGGGTATCATGTATTCTCAAAAGTTTGAAGATATTACTCTACTTTTTTCCAGCTTCCACTTACTGTGAGGAGCTCTGAAGTTCTTCTGATTTATGATCCTTTATGGATTACCATTACCACTCCCATCCCTCTTGGTGCTTCTAGGACCTTCTCTTTGTCTCCAGGGTTCTGTTTCATGATGCTATGCCTTGGAGTAAGTCTATTTTCATCTGCTATTTGGGGAAACTCGATTGTTTAATTCTGGAAATTTTCTTGAATTTTTAATATTTTCCTCCCTTCTATTTTCTGTTTTTCAGATGTGAAATTCCTACTACTGAATTCCTTAACTCACTTTTCTTTCTACTTTCCCATATGTATACATTAATATCCACGAAATTTACTCTGAATCGTCCTTCAAAGACTGTATCTTGTTCTTCCTTCACAGTATTTTCTCTTATGTCTGAGAATAGTAATGATCAATTTCTATAAAGCTTTCATTTTCCTGATTAGTTTCTTATAGGTTTTACTGTCTTCTTGTGGGCTTTGTTTTGAACTCTTTTATGTTAGACACTCCTTCAGGTGTCTGTTTGTTCATTATTGCCTATTTGCTCATATCTAAGAAACTAACTGGAAATTCTATGGCTTGCCCAAACATGGCCTTTATACAAGGGAATCTGGCTCTTCTTTATTAGAGAAATGCAGGTATCAGTATCTTTACATATTTGTTCTTAACTTGTCAGAAATCCCAGAAAATAATCTTTCAATCACTCAAGTTTGTGAACCCAGGGATTAAAGAGCTCTGCAAGGGAAAGGATCTTAATATTCATATATAATATTTCTTTAAATATCCACGTTTCTATTTGGTTCTCCCCCCTTGTGTGTGCCACATTCACCAACACCTGGTTTATTATCTACAGAGAAAAAATTTTAATGTACTGCTGATTTGGAGAGGCACAGTATTTAACAGAGAGGGAAAATGCTCCATTAAGAGTCTTTCAGTCAGTCCGCTTGGTTTTAGCATCACCTTCACACTCACTTTCTGAGCTATCTGGGGCTACCATATTTGGGGCATATTTGAGGTCTGTGGTACAAAATGGTGTTTCCTGTATTTCTCTGTGATTGGTTCAAGATTCAGCAATCTCAGATCAACTAAGTCTTTTCCTTATTTCTAAAATATACCCGATGTTGCTGACTTGCCTCTCTACCTCTATTTTATGTCTTCATACTTTTTTTTTTTTTTACTGAATTTTAGAACATGATTCAGGAAGCACATGCGTCTCTGCCAGATATATGTGTTCACACCCTACCTTTACTCAGAAACCCTCGGGATTGCATGCTTTTACCACTATTCCAGCACAGAGAAACATCACATAATGTACTTCACTTCTTTACATTTCCCTGTTTTTGGCTTTCCCTCTGTTTAATGAGAGACACTCTTTTGCCTTGAGGAAAATTAGAATTATTACAGCTGGAATGCCGAGCAAAAGTACTGCAAAAATAGGCTCCTTCAGGAAAAAGAGCAGAAAAGTCAAGTTTTCAATTACAAGAGACATATGGTTAAGAAAGAGAAGAAGTTTTCTAAATTCAAAAATTTCCCAGTAAGTATCAAGAACCAAAGCTAAGGGCGCCTGGGTGGCTCAGTTGGTTAAGCTCTGCCTTCAGCTGAGGTCATGATTCTAGAGTCCTGGGAATGAGCCCCAGATCTGGCTCTCTGCTCAACAGGGAGCCTGCTTCTCCTCCTACCTGCTGCACCCCTGCTTATGCTCTCTCTCTCTGTCTGTCTCTCTGTGTCAAATAATTAAATTTTTTTAAAAAAGAAGAAGAACCAAAGGTAACAGGACTCAACATATCATTTTTACCATAAACCATGGGGTAGGAAATTCCTGCTCTACAGATGATAAGAATTCCTTGCTAAGGTAGAGTAAGTAGCCTGGAGAGAGGGGAGGGGAGATGAAAGGCTCAGCCCTGAGCCTCTCCCAGGACTAGGTGGAGAGAGAAGCTGGTAAAAGAGCATCTCAAGGGTCACCTCAGTGGCTCAGTCAGTTAAGTGTCTGGCTCTTGGTTTTGGGCTCAGGTCATTATCTCAGAGTCCTGAGATCCAGCCCAGAAAGCAGGCTCCCTGCTCAACAGGGAGTCTCCATGGAATTTTTCTCTCTCCCTCTGCTCCTCTTCCTGTTTGCATGCACTCTGTTTCTCTCTCTCTCTCAAATAAATAAATAAATCTTTAAAAAAGAAAAAAAAAGAGCATTTCAAGATGAATTAGGAATCTCTGAGCTGGGTACATGAGAATCAGTTGCCACATGGAAATCTGAGCAGAGTTCCTTGTAGATTACATCCAGCCAATAGGGTTCATATTTAATAAAGTTGTATAATTAGACAGATGTCATCTTTAAATGGAGTCAAAATAAATAAATTAGAGAACTTGCCCCTGTATAATAACAGGTTGGAAATATACTGGCTATCTCCTTGTGATATAAGAAAAAAATCACAGGGGCATCTGGGTGGCTCAGTTGGTTAGGCAGCTGACTTAATTTTGGCTCAGGTCATGATCTCATGATCATGGGATCAAGCTCCATGATAGGCTCCAGGGTCAGGGCAGAGTCTGCTTCTTCCTTGCCCTCTGTTCCTCCCCCAGCAATGCTCTTTCTCCCAAATAAATAAATAAATAAAATCTTTTTATTTTTAAGAAGAAAATCACATTCTATATGCATTTTTAACCATCAGTAAAATACCAACAGGCTCCTTATATGGCCAGGATGCCCACAATGATGATAAGCATTGATAACCTGTAGAAATATGGTATCAGTTTAAACATGTTTTTCTTTAACTGCTAAGATATTCATTTATTTATTTATTTATTTATTTATTCTTTTTTTTTTA